>OMKI01052312.1:0-12929 GCA_900302315.1 Phycis blennoides
CGCGGGGGCGGGAAGCGGCCCGAGCGCCCCGGCCCCGGGGACCTTCGCGGACCCCCGGGCGTCTTCGGAGACCTCGGAAACCCAGAGGAGGGAGCACCTGGACCGGGCCACCTCCAGCCGCGGCTCGCGGCGCGGGAGGGAGAGGGACAAGGAGAGGGAGGCGGGGGAGAGACGGAGCAAGACCGGGAGCTCGGGTAAGGTCAGCAGCCACTCGGAGAGCTTCCGGCGCCTCCCGGACGGAAGGTGAGTCAGACACTGGGGATGCTTTGGTCTTAAGCATGTGTGCAAAAATAATTATTGTTGGAGCTGCGCTGAGTGTATTGGCATTGGTAGCGATGGGGAAGTGAACACGTACACAATTTTGCCTTGGGGGGAAAAAAGTACTTGCTTGTTAAAATGTAATAACAACAACCTCTTTGATGTGTTGGGTCGTGCTCAGGCTAACTCCCAGGAGTGACCTATCGGAGGCCAGGCAGCCTCCTACTGGACAGCATCATCCAGCTTTAAACCTATCACACGGCGGCAGTGCCAAAGGCTCCTCCTCCCGTGGAGTACAACAAGGACAAGGTGAACAGGGCCAGTAGCTGCTGAGACGCCCAGCTACCCACAGCGCGCCGTCGCACGTCCATGTGCACGGCCATCCATCCCTTCAGCAGACCAATGAACCAACCAAACAAACACTTTCCACTGAATTTTTGTTCAGAAAGTCTGTTACAAACGCCAGCTGTTATGTGCACACGTTTCGTTTGCAGCAGACTCTGATCTCACTGTATCTTAACACGAGTACTTTCCTTTTTTTTTGGTGTAGTAGTTTGCGTCACAGTCGGTCATTAGTAAGCCAAGCTTGGTTTCATTCTGGGCCGCATTTGCTGGTAGATATTAATTTTTCCCTTGTAATGGTGGCTTCATGTCACTTAGCTTTATTGTGCTGTTGAGACAAAATGCTATTTTTCCACTGTGTGTGGCCTGTCTTTGGTCTCACAACAAGCAATAGATGTTGTTTTATGGAACACGTGAAAAGCTATCTTTGGGATTTCCATAGAAATACTCTGTCTGTGTTACTGCAAGCTGTAGTGAACAAATGCAATATATATGTAAATAGTCTGTTGTTTAGATATGCAAGTCTCTTTCACTGGCTTAGTCTTACACTGGGTGTTATGGTGAGGAAGTCCTGTTGATGCCAATCAAACTGCAAGATAGTTGTGTTTGTTTGTACTTTTTTGAAAAGCCAACTGTCTTGAAAAGAATGTTTAGCAAATGTAGTCAGAAACCTTTTTTGTATACTGTTTAAGAAAACGCCTTGTTTATGGGATTCTCACGGCATATTTTGAGATGATGCCGAGTTTTTCTGTTTTGTTCTTTTGCGATCTTTTTGAACACAAACATGTACGTCTTTAGTTTTGTTCAAACAATTTTCTACATTTTACACTTTACACTGTCTCACTTGTCTCTTTTTAGACAAACATACACGTAACGCTTGGGTGAAATAGCTTCTGCTCGTGTGTTTATATGGTATACATATTTGTGATTAGATGATGCAAAAACCCAAAACAAAAGAAAAACATTTGAAATCACTTTGCACTGTGTATATGGAAGCACAAGGCACACATGTACAATGGTCTGAGATAGGCGGCAGATTTTGTGGTGCTGTTTATGGGTTATTTATATGAATGACCATGTCCTTTTCATCTCTTTAATCGTCAGAGTATTTGCTAAGGAACCAGTATTTAATGGTCAGTGTGTTGCTGCATGGAGAGCCCATTTGCCCATTGGCTCTTTTACCACTTGGGAGTTCAAGTAAGGTTTTTCTTCATGCAATAAAAGGGAACATTTTTCTTGAAACTTTTATAAGCCTACCAGGCTATGACAATGTATAGCCTTAAGTCAGATTACCTAGTGTTGATTTCCTTTGTACCGTTTTCTACTGTTTTTTTTTATGTATAGGCCTATATCTTTGTATGATTCATTCAATTCTTTAGTATTAGGCCTTGCCAATTTCTTATTTTATACAAATGTTATTGGATAATAAATAAAATTACGATCAAGTAATGTTTTAACGTGTATTGATGTGTCCTTTATGATAAGTGAACTCACTCTTTATCTACAATACTGAGTCGCCTTCATCACATGTTGAGCGTGAAGTTCACTGGGTCTCCGTTTTGCCCTGCCTCCCAACCTCGGTCTCATGTCGAGCGGGATGCTCCAAATTACCGTTATTGGTGAGAGTGGGCGGGACTTTCAGTTACACGGGTTCAGAGGCGAGAGATGGGTGGGATTTATGACAGAAGGAAATTCGTTTCCGTTAAAACACGTTTCGTCAAAACTTATTTAAAGCCATCCTTGTTGTTATTTCGTCGTGTTCTTATTCTTCTCGCCTTGGTGGACAGTTAACCGCTCACAAGTACCAGACCGGAAATTGCGTCGGGGTAGACCGGGAAAACCCTACAATTCAGGATCCTTTCTCAGCCTACCTGCCTCCTCGACTAAAAACTCCAGTCGGAGTCCAACTTTGGCTCAAATCGCATCTTCGCTGAGACACGATGTCCCCTTTCGGCCGGCTGCTGCTCCTCGTCTGCCTCGTTCTGCCTCTGTATGCGGTGGAAAAGGTGAGGAACCGAGGGTATCGAAAGGATGCAGAGTTTGATAAGGTAAGACACATTTAAATGAAGACAAATATTTGAAAGGACAGAGTTTTCCATTCGAACAGAACCGTTTCTAGATGTTTTCTCTTTGTTTGACGAATACAGGCTACGTAAATTGCAGACTATTTGAGGTAGAACACATTGTCGTTTTTATGAAATTGATAGTGAAAAGCAAAATAGCTGCAACATGCATGTTTATAATGAGTAATGACAGAGGTTATGGCAGAGTTGCCTGGGCAAAATAAAAAATCATTCATATTGTTGATGTCTTTCATTGACAATACCTAACTTTAGACATAGGCCTAATATATATATATATATATATATGCCAGAGTTGGCTTCCTTCCAGCAGACACATTGAAAAAAGAATGCCAGACAGGAAGTTGTGATATTGAGATTGAGTCTTGACTTTTCAGTTGTCCCTGTCTCAGTGAGGCAGAATTGACACCACATGGCAAAATGCTTTCAACAAATAATCTTAATATTGTATCATGTGTGGCTCTTTGTAGTTCTGCGCAGTTCGCCTAGATGCAGTGCTCCACCTAAATAACACTAACCCCATGCTGGAAATGTTGACTTGACAGACCAGAGCTGTATGATGAATCTGGTAACTCATGTCGCCTTCTGTACCTAGTGCACTGGAAACGATGCAGACAATCCCAACTGCACTAGAATCTCAGAGGAAGCACGATCTACCAATTCAAACACCATGGTAACCATCCAAGATATTCCATATCACCTTGTTTCAAACAAATGGGGGACGAAAACTCAATTTGAACGTTTCCAAAAATTGAAATTTGCTTTTGAAATGGTCAAATCACAGATGCCGCGCGCTGCATGCTTTGCGTAGCTTTTTGGCCTTTGCATCCATTCATGTATGATTCCTAAATGCTTCCGTGCATCTCTAACCCTTGCTTGAGGTAGGCCTGCACTGCCAATCTCTGTAACATTCAGTGTTCAGGCAGCACTGCCACACAGTCACTAGGCTGGAGGTTGATATAAAAGCCAGCTGTAAAGTTCAGTGGACTGGACAGAGGCTCCATTCACCATAGTGTATGCTTTGAACGGGGTCCAAATACAAACGCCAGCCTTGCTAACATGTCACCATTTTATTCCCATTTTCTTTAATACCAAACCCCATCGGAAAAGGGACTTTTGTATTTTGAAGTGGTCTGCGATACGTCTGAAGGGATTTCCAAACGGTTTGGTCGGTTCATAATGACGCTATTTTAATATTTTACACAGACAAATTCCATTAGATCACATGCAAGGCCACCGCATACACCATTAAAACTCAGCACTTATTGCGGCGGTCACCGCGCTGTGAAGTGTGATGTCATGCGCCGCGGCTCCAGCGGAGCACAGCGGATGGTTGCGTGGCTCCAGCCCCGTCCACTTGATGACTAAAACAGACCATGAGGTCCCCCAGGCAGACAGCCGCGCGTCCGGATACCCGCGGAATGAGAGCTGATGCTCCTCGCTGCGAGTGTTCAGTATCCTCACTTTCAGATTTACAAATCCGTCCGATTTGCCAATCCAAAGGGCTAAAAACCCCCCAAATCAGCCCCTCCCCTCACCGCCACCCACCCATCTAAGTCAGGGCTCCGTCTTGAAACTGGAGAGTTTGTTTTCTCTTGAGGACCTCTTTGCTTTGGCTTTTGGCCGCGGCCGTGCCCCGACTCCCACTCAGAGCCTACGCTTAAGAAAACAAGGCAGTGGTGGTCTTTGTTCGAGACCGCAACCTCGGTGGGCACCAGGGTTAACTCAATGGCGGCACTGTTCTCCGTCTTGTCACTGTGTGTTGTTGTCCTCATCACAAAGTACTGTTTACACAGCGTGCGCAAACTTCCGTAGTTTACAATTCGCCCGACAAATCAAATCAAACCTCTCACAATGTAAACGTTGCCCTTTCACGATTATCCATCCCATCCAATATGGTAATCTATCTGCAGGCGTCTGCTTCCTCTTGGTCCCACCGCGTGATTAGAACCAGGGTTCTCCCTCTCCCTGTGTGGCTGCTTTGGCTGACTGGCCAGCCTGTCTGTCTGGGACTGAGTCAGCATCGCAGAGAGAGGGCAGCATCTGTTTTAAACATAGCTGTGAATCACTCCAGGATATCGTGTGGTCAGACGCCGAGCAGGAACCTGCAGAGGCTCAGCGTCACAACAAGACCCGGGGTGGCAGGAGCTCTCGTGACCTCATGAACTCAGCTCAGGGTTTAACGACGACGGGACGAGGTTTGATTAGATAATCGGATTTCCCGCACTCACTACGGTAGTTGTGTTGTTTGACGTGTGTGCGTGTTTATAGGGGACATGCGTGAGAGTAGAATGTAGCTCGTAATCCGTTTCAGTGCATACGGAGGACACATTAGGGCTTAATCTGTAGGGAATAACCCATAGAAAAACACAAAGTCATATACATGGCCTCTTCTTCAGACAGTATGCCTTCCCTCTACCTCTTTCCCCTTGCCCTGGTTTGTCCTCATCATCACCACCTACCGCTACCCCACCGTCCCTCTCCAACGCCACCTTGCCGTTTTTTTTCTCTCCACCGCACATTCCACACTCACGCAAGTACGGAAGCTGTCTGCAAGGGCCCGCGGGCAACCCCGGCAGAGAGGGCAACCCCGGATCCAACGGCATCCCGGGCACGCCGGGCATCCCTGGCCGCGACGGCTCGCGGGGGGAGAAGGGCGAGTGCGTGAGCGAGGTGTTCGAGGAGCCCTGGAGACCCAACTACAAGCAGTGCGCCTGGAACTCCCTCAACTACGGCATCGACCTGGGGAAAATAGCGGTAAGGGAACGCTGGTGTGGGGGTTTTTTTTTTTTTTTTTCCTCACATGGGGGAGATCGGAGGTGTGGCGTACACATGGCCGCTCCGTTTACCGCGCGTCGACAACCTCGTGTACCCGAACCACTTTAACCACGAGACAGGAGCAATAGGAAGCATTTCTGTACGTAAGTATTTACGTCAACGTTATCAAATCACTCCTCCTCCTCCTCCTTAAATTCCAGCTGTAAATCCAATGTTCTCCTTAAACATAACTAAAGTCAAGACAATAGTCTAAGACAATCAATTATCCTTGAAGTGGATGCAGATTGAATAGATCTGACCTTCACCATTGGACAGTGCCAAGCTAGTAGTGTCCTTTCTAATACTGGAACCTCTTTGTATTTTGTGCTGGTTTCAGGACTGCACATTTACCAAGATGCGCTCCGACAGCGCCCTGAGAGTTCTCTTCAGCGGCTCCCTCAGACTCAAGTGTAAGGCCGCATGCTGCCAGAGATGGTACTTCACCTTTAATGGTGCAGAGTGCACAGGGCCTCTGCCTGTCGAGTCCATCATCTACCTGGATCAGGGCAGCCCAGAGCTCAACTCAACCATCAACATCCACAGGACGTCTTCAGGTAAGGCCTGAGCTGTGGGACGTGCGCTTGAAGTTCCTATAATCCTATAGAATTATGATTTGCTTAGTTTAAAGTTTGTGGAACTGATTGGAGATGTATGTCACCATGAATGAATATGAACTCAGGGCTTTGTGATTTTCAAAATGTTACTAAAATACTTATAGTTGTTAGGGTTTTTTGAGTTTTATTTCTAGGAGTTACAACATATATTTATAGGTCTTACAAGTTCAACATTTTCATGAAGAAGTTAAATTTGTACTTGTGCTTGTAAATTACCATGTCTCACAGCATGCTATTTTAGAGTACAGTTTAAAGCAGAAGTTGGCATTCAACAAAAAAGCAGAGCTCTATCCCAGAGCATCTCGAAATGTTTCCCTGTCAGCAATATGCTTTCAATTAGCGTCAAACCGCTGTGCTGGGAAGATTAAAGCCAGTTTACAGCTCCGGAGCAGGCGTCGGAGCCGGGGTGAAAACGTGACATGGCTGCACTGTGCTCTGTGTGTGTGTGTGTGTCTGTGTGTGTGTGTGTTCCCCAGTGGAAGGTTTGTGTGAGGGCGTGAAGGCCGGCCTGGTGGACGTGGCTGTTTGGGTGGGGACATGCGCCGACTACCCCAGGGGTGACGCATCCACGGGCTGGAACTCTGTCTCCAGGATCGTCATCGAAGAGCTTCCCAAATCATTTTAACATACATGTAATTTGCTGAAAGGGCAGGCGGCTGTCGGGTGGAGGGCAGTGTTCCCTGCCTCCAACAAATGATCAGGTGTGGCTGGAACATGAGAAGGGATTTTGTTTAACTTGAATGTATTCTCTGTAATGCTAGTTTATATAGAAGACGAGTACTGTAATTCTGTCCAAACAGAAGTAGTTGTTTTTACTGTACACTGCTAATGCTTTGTAGCATAATGCAGTGAAGAAAAATGATTTATGACCATTATTAAAGTATTCATGTTTTTATAAGTTAAGTTTAATCACTTGTCTCTGGTGTTCAGTCTCATTGAAAGTTACCATTTCACTTAGGTATTATAGTAGCATGATTATGAAAAGTGTATTTGCTGTTATATGAATTTGCTGTATTTTGAAATATCCAGGTCACTGTTATAAAAATGAAATATGAAATTAAGAAGACACTCAAAAATATAATAAAATTACATTTCCAAATTCTACACACATGTAAACAAGGATGAAAATAAATAATACAGTAAAATGTGAAAATGCCCCCAGGCATTTGGTAAAAAAATGTGTAATTTACTTAAAAGGCAACAAAAATGTTTTATATATGAATTAATAAGGTGTATGAAAGCAAATAGAAACCTGAGAACAAAGGTTGTGTTTAGATGTTGGTCAATTACGATTCTAAATTCCGGTTGAGCTTCAGAGGAAGCTTCAGGAAGAAATCTCTCCGACCCAGAATCAAAGCACGCCTTCTGCACTGATGTTCGAAGTGCTCGCCCTCTAATTTCACCAGACTGACGTGTCGGGAGTATAATTTGAGATACTGTTTTTGTAACTCAATAACCCCCGGTCGGGAGTGGAAAAAAAAAAAAAACACCCTGTCGGCGCTTCAAAGAGTAGGGCTCACAAACACACGTACTCTCCCCGTCACACGCCGCCCTCGTCCCGGCTTAACCCTGCGGCACGGGGGCTGCTGTTGCTCCTGGCAACATAATGAGTTCATAAGTGCCAGCCGGTCCCTCGGGCTACGGCGGCCAACTTTTGGTGTCTCAAAGGTGGCCCTCCCCCTCCCCAGCGGTGCGCGGCCGGTCCACCAGACCCCCAGACCCGCCGTCTCTCCTATGGGTTTTTTGGTTGCGGGTTCTCTCGCTCGCCGCCGTGCCTCATTTGGCCTGGCCCAGCAGCAGCCGGGACACGTTCTCGTACACCACGAAGGTGATGCAGCAGGCGGGCGTCACGCGGATCACGTTGGGCACCATGCCTTTGTAGAAGCCCCGGGCGCCTTCGTTCCTGCCGAGAGAAGGGACACGCGAAGATCTGTCACGACGACGCCGTGTGCGTGTGTGTGTGCGTGTGTGTAATGAGGCCAAACGGGGGCGCCATTTTGGAGGCTGAAATTAGCGCACCAAATTAAATCCCACTTTTCTTTTTTTTTTTTTTTGTCATTTGCCGACACTTCGCCACTTAAAAAGCGGATCAACAACGCCTTAATTAGATTTCTCTTTTCTTTTTTTTTTTCAACCGGCAAAATTAGAACACGCCGCAAACTTTGTGCACTCGGCACGACGGCCCGTACCTCCACGTCCTCCTGACGACGTCCGTGACGCCGGCGTACGCGTTGTGCTGGTCCTGCAGACGGGCCCGCACCACCTGGTACGGGTACGTCGTGGCCACGGCAAAGATCTTGGAGAGGGCGGCCATGGTGATGTATTCCAACGGGTTCTGATGGGAAAACAAGAGGGATTGTTAGGCCGCGGCCGCGCGGTGGTCCGTCCGCTCGCAGGCGCACTCAGACACGCGTGACACGTTTCAGGCGGGAGTGGAATGCGTTTCCCCCCCCCGAGGCAACGTGAGCCGGGCGGGGGGGCTGCTGACTCACCAGCTTCTGCTCGGGAGCCACGTTCTTGTATTTGCTGTAGTCTCTTTTCAGCTCTTCGTAGGCCATGAACTGGAGCGCCCCGTGAGAAGTCCCGAACAACCCAGGGATGTACCCCTGAGGAGACGCCGCGGCAAAAACAAAAACAACACGCATCAATCACAGCTATTGCACTAGTTGAAGAACCGCCGTGCTTCATAAAAAGCACATGAAACAATACATCACGCATGAATGCACCAGCAAAGCAGTAGAAATCCAATGTGCTATATTAAGATTTTGAATAATCAAATTAGCACCATGGCTCATTAATGTTTACTATGAATTAATGTGGCTGAGGAGTGCCCCCTAGTGGTAACTCCAATGCAACCCAACATAAAAACACTTAAGGACGGGGTGGAGAGGTATTACAAAGTAAAGCTCAGGTTTCTTTAACACAATTACTTCAGTAGGAGGAGCACACACATTTACCGAATGCCATTCGCAAAGGAACCCTTACTCTGTATAGTCCACGCACTCCCTCCTGCCGGTAGATCTTCACCAACGCGTCCACCATGCCCTTGTATTGTTTGCTGGTCGGGTCACTGTTGTATTGCAGAATCAGCCGGGTCTTGGTCACCCAGATTGGGTTGGTTAGTGTAAGAGTCAGTATACCTACGTTGCACAGAGACACGCAGTAAGGAACACGTTTGATTCAAGGCTGGTGGCCGGGATGCACCATTTCTGATGGATGTTTCGCAGTGTATTAGCAGTATATAACATTATGCAGTTATAGAGCTATAGAAAGAAATACAGTCTGTGAACATATAAACAGATACATTATGGGTCTAACACGGACACAAAAATGAATGCTATACTATGGCATACTAACACAATAATAACAGGCATGTGCATGTTAATTATTTGCACGAGTGCAAGAGTGGGGATGGAAGGGACTAAGAGCTACGTAAACAAATCAAAGATTAAACTCTTCTTCAATCTCGAATCTTTTTCAATATCAATCGAAGTTGTGCCAACAATAGTACAGGCAACTATTCACACCCCCCCCCCCGGAACATTCCATGTTAATGTGCAACTGCTTTCAAACTTCATTCTGCCCCATTATACTTTTGAGTAGTTTACTTTAAAATCAACATGTGACGATGGGGACTGAATGAATAGAGGGGCATAAGCTAATTAGCATTTGCCCAACACAGCAGCAGCATGATCTGCATGTTGCTGGGAACAGGCCAGTATTGATTATCAGTGTGTGTGTGTGTGTGTGTGTGTGTGTGTGTGTGTGGGTAGGGCAGCTGTGCTCACAGCAGGGCAGCCAGACCGGGTTAAAAGCAGTGCTAACCTGCTTCAGCCGCGGACACCAGGTGCTCTGTGGCGCTGAGCTCCGCTTGGCGTCCCTCCTTCGTGTACGCTTTGATGGCGTTGTAACTGTGGGGAGAGTTAGCATAGCAAGTGAGATGTGTTAGCACAATAATGCTTGAAACTTGTTCTGGTGACTTTCTCACTGTATTGGCAGCAATGTTTCACCTTCTTCTGACAAATGTACTCTTTGTGAGTTGCTTTGGATAAAAGGTCTGCTAAATGCCCTAAATGTAATAATAATAATAACAAAATAATAGTAGAGCACTATAGTACACACTCATTTCAGTGAGGGAATTACAGTGAAGACTGAACATGGTGATAAATTCATTATCCAATTATTAGTTGTTGATGTGAAATGTATTCTCATATTTATTCATTTGTCATATATTCCATAGGTTCTAATATTGTTGAATTGTATCTTCCCCATGCTTGCATCCCAATAGTTTCCTTATACGCAGGCTTGAACAGCATTGTGAGGTGTGACACTTTGAACGTGCAACGCAAGCACACATCAGTGCCAGGTGGATGACACCACATGGCCGACAGCTCACTTACAAGAAGAAGTAAAGACCCCATGAGGCTCCAGCACCCCAAAGGTTCGGCGTGGCCCCTTGGTAGAGCCCCCTCAGACCCTCTTGCTGCCAGACGCTCCTCATACAGTGCACGATGCCATTATACTTTGGTCTCAGGTCCAGTCCGTCGCTTACTGAACGAAAACAAAACGATCAATGGACGAAATCACACGTGTTCACGGACATGTCAAATGTCAAACGTGCACACCCACACCTGCAAACCTGACTTTGACCAAATCCAAAGGATGGAGGACCAGCGTGGCCACTACGCCGCCGCTAAGCCCCGCCGCCAGGTTCTCCAGCCTCACATGGCTGAACAACTGCCGCATGTTCTCCACAACGGAGGAGCCTGTGGAGCCGCCGGGTCCAAGAGTCACCCTGGCGTCACTGGGAGAAGAACCCATGCTGGCTGGCGAGGAGATCGATAGCTCTATGTTGACAATGTGCGCTCCTCTCGGATCTAGTCCTCATCGGTCCACACCGATTAGCATGCGAATCACACTGTAACACGATTATACCGACATTGAATGTGTGTGATTTCTCGCCGGTGACCCACGTTTCGGCGTATGGGTGGTGTCTCTCTCCACTCGCAGTATCCTGTCTGACCTTCCTGTCACTGACGTCTCCGGTATTCGGCGTCGTTGCGCGATCTGGACGAGAAGGGCGTGGCCACGCAACGTGACGTACGCATATCCCACAATGCACCGCTGCCGTACAGACCACTCGGTGATCGTCATAGGTCCCTGGCTGAATCTCAGGCTCTGAAGAGAAGTGAAGGGTGGGTGTAAAAGTGTTACTGAGTAGGTGGAGCGGTAGTAAGTGGTAGTAAGGTAGTAAGCGGAGCGAAAATCAAGGATATGGGAAGGAATGACAGAGATGGCAAATGGGAAACGGAAATGGAAAAGAAAGACTTTAGGGCAGTGGTTCTTAACCTGGGTTCGGCAGGGGTCAAGACCAGAGGCGATTTCTCTAAGACTGCAAGGGGAGCCCAGCTTCCCCTAAAATGTCAAAAATTAAATGGTCAAATATGTACGGTTGTGTTAACATTTCATTGGCAACAAATGCGTTAGAACACGTTGATCTCGAAGACGAGTTCGTTCAGAATTAGCGACTTATCACAAGTCGACTGACTCGATTTTGTTAACCTCTCATACATTCGCGTAGCGTCAATGCATTTCCCCATAGAAGCCGAGCGTCCATTCACTTCAATGGGACTGCATGAAACATTTTTTTTTAATTGCCTCGAAACTCGACGGTCATTGGATAAAAATGCCAAAATGATTGTCCCGCCCGTACACTGAGCGTCTCTGGGGGTGAATGGAGCTGTGAGCTGGACTCGGCTGGCCTGGACGCTGAGCTTCCCCATGAACATTGGAGGATCAGTCGAAAGGCCGAACCCCGTTTTGATTGACAGCTATTTTGAGATATAACACCGTCACTTCAGCTCTAGACCTTTGTAATACAGTTTGAATAAAATCTCGTCGTCTCGTCTCGTCGTATAGCCTACATTAATTGCAGACATTTGGTTTGAAGACGTAAGACGAAAAGCGATATCTAGATTGTGCATTCCTATGCACAATAATAATAATAATAGATGTTAGGGGGACCGCTGTCATAGATCAGATCTGACGTCTCTCTATTGTGATACGCACTTTGGCCAGTAGAGGGAGACAAACACCGATTTAAGACGTAGGGGACTAAGCAATATCCTGCTTCAGAAGAGATACGCGGATTGTAACATCAAATAAGTATTCTTTTTTCATAAGCAAGGTTAGAAAGGTCACCATTTAACTTGTGGTCAGTCAGATAGAATCAATGTCTTAATGGAACATCCTAGAAACATGCTGCTCATACCGTGGGAGATGTTTACCATGAAAGATGTTTTTCTTCTGATTTTCAAACTTAGATGGACTAGTGTAGGATTCGTCAATTTCCCAACCAAGGACGGAAAGGGAGTTGGCGGAAGGCTGGGCGTGAGGATTCTGGCGACGACTAGAATTACAATAAAACAATTAAACAAACCTTGATCTGACTCCATATTTTGGCACATTACCACCGTGTGCGGTTAAAGCACTAACTATGACCGATTACCTCATGAGGCAGGCTAACCCCGGATGATAGCAGGTAATTGAAATGTCTTTCCCGATCAGCTGAGTCCCCCCCACCGCAGAGATGAATACCATGCCCCTTCACCCCCTACTGGATTTTAGGCAGAGTACTATTATTCCTTGATACCGAATCCTAGGTGGGCTACATCATAATCACCTAGCACATCAATGAGGCCGGATAGATACGGGTCCCATCTTACGGGTTCACTCGCTCTACCTCGGCTCTGTTCGACGAGCTACTTCGAGTGTCGTCACAGGAAGTACTAATCGCTAGATAACCATGTCCATAGCG
>OMKI01052315.1:0-12962 GCA_900302315.1 Phycis blennoides
TATCTCTCTGTCTCTCTCTGCCTCTCTCTCTTTCTGTCTGTCTCTCTCTGTCTCTCTCTCTTCCTGTCTCTCTCTCTCTCTCTCTCTCTCTCTCTCTCTCTCTCTCTCTCTCTCTCTCTCTCTCTCTCTCTCTCTCTCTCTCTCTCTCTCTCTCTCTCTCTCTCACACACACACACACAATATGTCACTCCCACATTACGTAACTCAACACCACACAGTACAGCAGCCTCCCAGCCGCCCACCATTGACCTGCAGTGAGCCAGGGAACACTACGGGGGAGGGTAGCCTACATTCCACAACCCCTGAGCTTTAAGGTAAGCCACAACACTGGTTCTCTACCTGCACGTTGGCCATTCTGTACTCTTCTCTTACTTTAGATTTTGGAGCGTTGGAGGAGAACAGGAAATGTGTTTTGCGAGTCCAAAAGGGGGCTGTGCATTCAGCCTGTTTTGTGGATATATAAACACAGACTGAGACTGATTAGTATCTGGCGTGCCTATGAACCTTTCCCTTGCATGTTTGTTAAATCATTATCTCACATCCTGACACACATTTTAGCAATTCAGTATACAGTATGTGGGGCTAACTAAAGATTCCAAGTATTGTTCAATGTTAGTTAACCTTATTAACTACTTGTATTTGGATTATATTTAAACTTGAATATTATGGCTATAGTTACAATGTTTGAAACCAGTCAATTTACTTTTTACTATTGTTACTACTATTTCTTCAGTTTGTATGTAATGATTAACTATGGCTGTAATAGACATAGACATAGACATAGAGAGACTTTATTAATCCCCAAAGGGAAATTGGGTCGCTGTAGCAGCCAGGGTACATATAAATACAATACAAAAATATATATATAAATATATATATATATAATAATAATATAATAACAATAACAATAAAATAATGGTCATACAAGGGCATTTAGATTAGGTTAGATTAGATTCAACTTTAGTGTCATTGTGCAGAGTATAAGAGTACATTTAACAACTGGATGCCTTCTTTTTAAGTAGGCTAGAATCTCCATGAGCACATAGCTAGGAAGATGCCAGTATTATTGCTTTGTTATTTTCTTAAAATTCATCTTAAAATAAGCATTTGCATGCTTTATTTTGTCAATCCTCAGAGTTGGATTATGCAGCACCTTCCAGGGTGTAGCTCTGTTGTTCTAGCCATGGCGCTAGCCCTCCTGAATGCTGCTAGTGTCCAGGGCGGTAAAGTTCTGGTGTTTCCAGTGGACGGCAGCCATTGGATCAACATGAACCTGCTGCTCGAGGGTCTCAACACCAGGGGTCACGAAATCACGGTGGTCCGTACATCAACTAGCTGGTACATCAAGGAGAAGTCCCCCCACTACCACTCCATCACCATCACCATGTCCGAAGCCATGAGCTTGGAAAACCAGGACTTCTTTGTACAATTCCTGGCCAAGATGTTGGCCTTACAGAAAGAAGGAGCATCTGTAATAGCCTTTGTCTCATTCTACAGACAAATGCTGACAACGCTGTCCAGTATTCACCATCAGGCTTGCCAAGTCGCCGTGAAGATGTTCGAAGACAAGACATTGATGCAGAGCCTGCGAGATGCCCAGTATGACGTGGTCCTCATGGACCCAGGTCTTCCCATTGGGGTTCTCTTGGCTCATGAACTCAAACTCCCCACAGTTTTTAATGTTCGATGGATCACCAGCGGAGAGGGACATTTTGTGGTTGCACCCTCACCCATTTCTTATGTTCCCACTTCTGGGTGTGCAGTGACGGACAAGATGACCTTCTTGCAAAGGGTCAAAAACACATTCCACTTTCTGCTGAACATAGCCATTGATTATCTTGTAGTAAGCCCTCACTATGATCAAATTGTCGATAAGTATTTAGAACCTGGGACCAATTTCTACCAACTATTACAGGGGGCGCACATCTGGCTCATGAGGGTGGACTTTGTCTTTGAGTTCCCCAGACCCACCATGCCAAACATTGTCTACATTGGTGGCTTCCAGTGTAAACCCTCGAAGTCTTTGCCTGCTGACCTGGAGGACTTTGTTGAAAGCTCAGGGGAACATGGTGTGATCTTAATGTCACTGGGTTCCCTGGTCAAAGGCCTGCCCATAGAGATCACCAACAAGATTGCCACTGCCTTTGCACAGCTTCCCCAGAAGGTCATCTGGAGGCTCCCTGGAGAGCCACCGAGCACCTTAAGCAACAACACCATGCTGGTGAAATGGATGCCTCAGAATGACCTTCTGGGACACCCCAAGGTCAAAGCATTCGTTGCCCATGGGGGGACCAATGGCATATATGAGGCCATATACCATGGGGTGCCCATCGTGGGAATACCCCTGCTCTTCGACCAGTTTGAGAACATCTTGAGGCTGGAAGTACGCGGTGCTGCCAAGGGAGTGGATATAACCAAACTTACCAGCCAGAACTTTGTAGAAGCTCTACAAGAGGTTCTACATAATCCGTCCTACAGGAACAGCATGAAAAGGATGTCAGACCTACACCGCGACAAGCCGATGCACCCTCTGGAAACCGCCCTCTTTTGGACGGAATTTGTAATGCGGAATAAGGGAGCCACCCACTTGCGTACAGAGTCCTATAAGTTGCCTTGGTACTCGTATCATTCACTGGACGTTATGTGCCTGCTGTTTGCTGCACTGTCCCTAATGGCAGCGGTCATGGTTCTTTCAATGTATTTTCTTTGTTTTAAACTGTGCAGGAGGAAGGACAAGCTAGAGTAATGTGATTGGCTGTTTGTATTCGGCCAGCATCCAATTAGAAAAAACCTGATGCCCAATCTGTCACACTCTAAGGTGCTGTAAAATTTGAGAGCTATATACTGTATAGGTATAATTTGAGTGTAGTCCGTTAGAAATACCATAACCATTCATGAGCTTTTAGTGAGTGAAATGCTCTGTGAGAACATCTTTTCTAGTTGACTGGTTCCCTTCCCTGATTCTGTCATAGCTCACATGTGCATGAAAGCAGCACTTCTCAATGGCAGAGAAACACATGTTCAGTTCAGAGTTCAGCTGTACCCTGCATAACCCTCCCCTCCAAAAAAAAACCCCACCCTACCCTCATGCTCTTGGCCGTTGTACGTCTTGACACTTTATAACCGCTCTTTGTAACTTGGCACTTAGTCAGAGATGTTGTATACTAGCAATGGTTAATCTAGCAATTGAAATGCTTGAAACATTCTGGTGGCTTTCTTACTGTATTAACAGCAACGAATTGTTTCACTTTCTTCTGACAAATGTACTTCTTGTAAGTTGCTTTGGATAAAAGCATCTGCGAATTGCCCTAAATGTAAATGTAAATGTAAATGTAAATGTAGAGAAACATAGAAAGGGAAGAAACTGAGAGGGAGGTTTTTTGCAGTTGTTTCGTTTTAACATCTTGCTCTCTTCTGCTCTCTCTTCTTCCTACAGAACCTTAAACTGAACAGTCTCACCACTCAGATAAGCCAATGCAATGATTGAATAGCCAATACACACAGTAAACATGAGCGGGGACAATTTGGCTCACACACAGGTTTCAGGGGTACAGTGCACTGTGTTCCAAGCATCAGTCAACATAACAGTAGATGTTTATTAATAATGTAAATGTACAGACAGTAACTATTACTTACAAAACTAGAAACTCTAATCTAAATAGTTAAATTCACAGATGAGGAACCGACCAATCAGAGTCAGTTGGGCTCCAAATGTGTTCTGAGAGCTGAATAAGCTAAAGCTTATTGGTTTGTCATTGTGCATTTTAAAACTATTAAAGCTTCAGATCTCTGGTTGAATGCAAAGTTAATATATGTTGTACTTTGTACCCCAGGTATGCTATTAAACTATGGAACATCCTGTCTCGATATATGCAAATAAAATAAAATGACACTTAACTAATTTGAAGTTGATTGATTTCCCATAAACGATGCATGATGCAGACCTACAATTTTTATTAAAGCTTTCGATTAAGTAGATTTTAACCTGTAGATGCAGAGTCCATGAACATTAAACACTGTTCTCACAGATCCACCTGTAGTTAAAATCACAAGGCCCGTCTACAGTATCTACCAGGAAGATAGATCTTCGCTGTCATCGTCGTTGGTGTCGACGTGTCTGCAGTCTTCTCCTTGAGGGTTTTCCCTACAATCATCTGGTTCTGTCCCTATACCAAGGCGGTTCAGTCAGAACCTACAGGGAACAATAAGCAATTAGCAGCATAGAAGAGAGATAGAGATGACCTTTCGGTCTTTATTGGTTATTCTCAGTATTTTTTAGATATGGGAACGAAATTTGTTCTCTGCACTTTGACCCATCCTATGGTACATAGGAGCAGTGGGCTGCTATGTTCAGCGCCCGGGGAGCAAATTGGGGTTCAGTGTCTTACTCAAGGACACTTCAACATGCGGACAGTTGGAGGAGGGGAGGGGATCGAACCGCTGACCCTACGGTTAGTGGATGACCCGCTCTGTCCACCCGCTCTGTCCACTGGGCTACTGCAGTAAGACACAATTTTACGGTACAAGGCATTTATAGAGCACATTTAAAAGACAAAGGCTGTAGAGTGCTTTACATAGGCAAGAATCTTAAATAATAATTTTCCCCCGTTATGTCTGTATGTCAGTTATTATATGTTTGAAATGTGCTGTAAAACAGTCTGTCATAGAGGTTATTCTCAGACTTCAGATAAATATTTGAAGTCTGAAGCTCAGATGTGAGTGAAAAGTGCATTCCATGTTCTTCTGCTTCATATTTCTGTCAACCAATCGTGTTGCTGGAGGCAGGGAGCTGTATATGAGTCATTGGCAAACACAAACTCAAATTGAGATTATGAATCTAAAGTCTGATTTGAGAAACTATGTAGACATAATCTTTAAGGCACTAGGATGGCTACTACAGAGTCCCATGTTTGCTGGTCTGGAGACAGGGAGGAGGGGGGCCAAGGTGGCTCTTTCTTTAAGGTTTAAGGTTCAGTATATGATCTGTGACCCAATCAAAATCCCCTCCAGTTGGGAATCACATTGCTTTGGATTACATTCGTGGTACATGCTACCTTAGGTACAATTACATTTTGATTGACAAATTAGTGAAGCCAGGAGAGACGGTTGCAATCGTTTGATTACCCAGACTGCTATTATCCTTAAAGGGAATTCAGTAAAGACTATATTCTACTTGCAGCAGTAAGACTGTTACCCCCTGCTGCTAACCAGGACAGCCCCCTGCTAGTTCTAACGTACTGTAGATCTGATCAGAGGAAAGAGCGCTACTGTTCACCCACCATCGTCTCTCCTCCTCTGCTTCTGACACGCCAATCAACGGCCTGGCTACCTTTTCATCTGGCTTGCAACTGGCGGCGAAAATAAATGACTGAGGAAGGAAATGGAGAGGGAGAATCACTATGAGATACATTTATTTATTATTTGGAGCCTGTTCAATTTCTGAATTTGACAGCTGTGTAAAAACAAAGCAAACAATGGGACGGGCCTGTGTAATGTCACGTGACGCTGCTGTTGTTTACTGGACCAAAAATGCATCCTGTTCTGTGTTTAATTTGCATCAGAATTGGTCTGAAATGGATTATGGACGTAATATACAAAGAACTTCATGCTATATGCTTTTTTAGGAGGAATGAGTATTCAATGCTGCTCAGGTTCTTTATTTACAGATTATTGTGTTGTTTGTTGATGTCATTAAAGGGCAAGTAAGCCCCAAAATTGAAAAGGATTCTGTTTGGGTTGGTGGATTGGATTTTGTTACGCAGTTGTTACGCGGGGGGAATTCTGTGTATCTCTTCTACCTACTGCAGTAAGTAGAAGAGAGAGAGTAGTAGTATTATCTGACGACTGGTCAGATAATACATTTTGAAACTCGTAGGCGGAAGTTCTCCTGCAAAAACTGTGGTTTACTAACTCTTTAATGACTTTAAAGGCACCTATTTACTTGTTTGGTGACATCACAAGTGACCTAGTTACAGTTCACTGGGTTGGCTGGTAAATTGATCCATCGTCCATCAGGGTGGATATTCACTTGTGAATTTTCAAATGTCTTTTAATGGTTGATCAATATCACAACTTGTGGTCAAATAGGGACACATTAACAAAAGGAATTTCTAAAAGCTCTTTATTTTTCTATTTTTGTGGCTGTATATCTGTTCCTGTTTGTTGATTACAAGGAGGTCGCCCCCTTGTGTCCGTCACCAGGACCTGCTGCCTGTCCATGTGAGTGCGAGAGACGGGAAGTAGAAGCACAGGGTCTGGAACAGCCTCCAGTCCTCAGAACAGGTCTTACAAACCTGCTCGGTTCAGAAAAGGATGAGGCAAAAATCCTATGGATCAGAAAGGAGATAGTCTGGGATGCATTCCTGCTTGTGTTTAAGGTACATGACAAAGCTGTCCGTGGTCCTCGAAGACTATCTCATAGGTTGTGGTTAGGTTGGTCTGTTGGAGCTGCAGTTGGATGATGGCTGAGGTCAAGGCCCGGTTCTTGATGGTTAAGCTGGAAGAAGTTTGGTTGGCAGCGTGCTCTGCTCTCTAAGTCAGGCATTGTGCTGCAGCAAGTGTTGGTTTTGTGCTCTGAGTTGGTGGTTGGCTTTGGTTGTGATGAAGTGGTGATCACTCAGGTTCTGGTAGTCCAAGAGAAGACCCTCCCTCCCTGGCTTGTTCTCCGACTTGTGGTCTAAACAAAACACAGGTCTGAGTATTATCGGCACCACAATCATGTACTTCAAATTATTACTATTATTAAGTTTTCAATTGATTGAAGATAATTTATTGCTGTTAATAACTCTTTAGGTGGTTTCAGGCATATTACTCATATGCATATATTGGACCTGTCCTAGGTTACATCCAGATGGGAAAACAATACAATAATAAAATTTAAAGCAAACTAAACTAAATTCAAATGTACCTTTTTAATTCAATTGATAATATACAAACTTTTGATCGAGCCTACTCACACAACATGGACAGAGCGATGCAGATGAGCATCAGAGCCCCTCAGAGCGGAGTCAGCGTCATCACCATGGGAGGCACGGGGCACAGCGCCCTCTGGAGGCCCCTCTGAAAACTAGGGGCTGAGGAGAGAGAGAGATTAGCCATCAGGATATGACCACTGTGTAACCAAACAAATGAATCAATACAAAATATTATGATAATAAGCCTATTCCGTACATAAAGGATGTAGTATTATTATTCAATGTTTTTGTATTATCATCGTTTTTATTTGGATTGTGTTACTATTATTTGGCTACTATATAAAAAGTATTATTATTATTATTATTATTATACACTAATAAGTAACAATTTAGGCTCTAAAAAGACAACCCTTTGATGTCTACTGTTTGATGTCTTTTTTATGTCTAATATGCCTCGGCTTTCTGAGTATAACTACTTGATAAATGATAGGCTACATTATGTTACCTGTTTAGTCAAAACAAATCACAGATATATATATATATAAAAGAGGCTCCATGCAGACTCTGCTCATCTGTGTTGGCGTTTTATCTTGTCTGAAACAGTATGCTAATATCCAGACATTATGAGTTGGTGAAGACTACAGAGAATACAGATGAGGAAGTGTGGGTGACTGTCTCTCCATGGTAATGGATCATTCAGTGGAGATGAGGCTGATATAGGTGGTGAACTACTGCATTAGAGAGGGAGCTGTTGTTTTAGGCCTACATCTCATACAGGTGTGATCTCTTACTTAAGGATTACCATTATTCATTGTAGCCTATGATTAGTACTACTACTACTACTACTACTAGTACTAGCACTAGTACTAGTACTAGCACTAGTACTAGTAGTAGCACTAGTACTAGTAGTAGTAGTAGTACTAGTAGTAGTAGTATGGTCGGACCAGACATCCGACCATACTACTACTACTACTACTACCAGACATTCTAACAATGTCTGGTCGTATTTTTACACAAGTTCAAATTAAAATGCATCGGTACATGATACTAACCCATGGAACATGTTTACCAAGTGTGATGTGCCACAAAAAAAAGGACTCCAGCCCTTTACTACTACTACTAGTAGTAGTAGTAGTAGTAGTAGTGGTGGTAGTAGTAGTAATTGCACTTGTTTGCTGTAAGTCATTGCAAATCGGTAGGAAACATAGACCTTCAATTCCAATACACATTTTGTCACAAGATGGCTGTACGGTTTTCTTTCCCAGATAAAGAGAATAGAGTTGATAATAGAGGTTACATTTACCTCTATCTATCAAGTTGAGTAATTTACACAGAATAAAACCAACCAAAACACACACACAAACACTTTTAATTTCACATTATATTAGCATCAGTGTGCGTGCATGCATGCATGCACGTGTGTGTGTGTGTGTGTGTGTGTGTGTGTGTGTGTGTGTGTGTGTGTGTGTGTGTGTGTGTGTGTGTGTGTGTGTGTGTCAAACCGGAAACAACAGGAAACAAACCGTCCACATCCATCAGAGCCTCTCTACACTCTGTTTCAGCAACCATGCAGTTTCTAATCAGCCAGTAGGATGCGGCCATTAGCTGAAACACGTATTGTTCTGTTGGTCGAGGAAGCGTGTGTTGACACACACTTCCCTCCACACCGCTATCAGTACAGTGATTTAACTTCCTCTACAAACCAACAGAAGGTCCCTGCTCTTAAGGCCCATTTCTTACCAATGACCTGTTTGAATCAACGTTGCCAACAGACATGCCAGGATTAGTATGGCAATAAGTGGCCTACACTCTTATGAGAATTAGAGCGGGAACATTTTTTGTTGATGCACAAATAAATATTTGCGGTTCATTTTTTTCACACAGGTTTGAGCACTTTTTTTTTTATTATTAAAAGGGTGATCTTTATTGTGATCTTCCTCTCTTATCACAAAAATTATTAACCCAACCTCCCACTATAACATATCCATCAGATATAATATCTATCAGATCTATGTGTATTTATTTATAATTTATTATAATTTGTATTATAATTAATATAATATATATAATTATATATAATATAATTTGTAATGTTAAAGAGCAATTTAATATTTAAGTTTTTTTGTTTGTTTTAAACATGGTAATATATCTTAGACATTTGGGAGAAAAATGGGTCGTCTCCTACTCCCCACTATGTGAACCTGTGCTGTGAACACAGGTGGTGTTCTTTTCGTGATAGAACACGAGAAATTCCATTTCCAAGGCACTTTGCCATGATCACCAGCAGGATCACCACCGCACCAGCGGTGTGTAAATGGACACTGTTGGGGCAGTGGCAGAGGTGTCTAAGAGAAAGTTAAGCCTCTTGGACAGTTGAGGATTAGCATAAGATTGTAATTTTGTTTGCACAAGTGAATGTGACTTTTACTTGCAATAGCATGAACAGCAATTGCTCAGTATGTTATGGATACCTACTCCATTAGCTTCAACAGATGTGAAGCATAAAGGAAACGATGCAACATTTAGCAAGTTTCGGAATACCTTCATCACTTGTCAAGCATGTCCTCAACTTGGGGATAAGAATGGCAGAAGCAAGTAGCTCTCAATCAGCAAAAATCTGTCAGAAACGAGTCCTGCTTGAAGAGCCTCCACCAAAGGCCCACAGAACGTGGGGGATATGTGAAGGTGCTTAGCTTTGAGTGGTGTTACTGTAGGTACCAGCTATCCCATCTGCAGACTGGTCACTCCCTGAAGAACATGGAGTGTCTTTGCAAATGGGCGCATGGACTTCACATATCCTGCTAGAAGCTCAGCAGGAGTGGACCTGTCAAAAAAAGAAAAATGGTATGAATACATTTTCGTCATTGTTTAGTAATTAATTGTGAAATTATGGGGTGACATTATTATCTTTTGAAACTGCCACAATGTTTCTCATGCGAAACGTAGCAAAACAAAATCCCCAAATTAATTAATTTTAAAAAGTAATTATTTAATTAATTTTATCAATTCAAAAAATAATCTTGAATTGAATCATTTAATTAAGTTGATTACGCGTTATTTCATCCATTCATTCATTCTAACCTTATTGAATTAATTATCTCAAACAGCATTTCCATCATTCATGTGTTCAGTAATGTATTCATTAATTCAAATTGTATCTTAAATAATTTATACAATTATTTAATCATTATTTCCTATGTCAAATTTTATTTAATTGAGTCATACATACTAATTCATAAATATTTCCTGTGTGATCGTGAATGCATGTCTATTAGTGCGGTGTATGTGTGTGAGTGTGAATTTTTAGATTAGATACAACTTTATTAATCTCCGAAGGGAAATTGGGTATGCATGACTATTAGGGGTGTGTGTGTGTGTGTGTGTGTGTGTGTGTGTGTGTGTGTGTGTGTGTGTGTGTGTGTGTGTGTGTGTTCCTGTGTAATGTGTCTACACCCCTGAACCTCTGCATATGTGTTACTTGTGTATGTGTATATGTGTATATGTGTTTTTGTATGTTCTTGACCATGTGTATGTGTGTTCATACTCGATTGTGTATGTTTCTTAGTATGGGTTTATATAAGTGTGCTTGTGTGTGTGTGTGTGTGTGTGTGTGGGCAGGGGAAAGCTTCTCTCTTTATCTCAGGGCTCTCTCCTAACAGCACAGGAACTGTCTGTTGTCAGGGAAGCATGATGCGAATGCTGACTGCTATCCAAACAGCCTCACTTCCTGTCGCCCACCCTCACCCAGCGTCTCACACATTAACTCTTGCTGCTCACACAGGAAATGACTAGACCGCAGTGTCTGGCTCTTCTTAGACAAAGACAGTAAGGGCGAAACTGCTTACGTTATTGTTTCGAGTTTCAACCCATTATCTCACAACAGATATGGGCTTGTTTGAAAACCAATGGACTCAGATGGATTATATGTAATTCAGGTTTTTTTTGTGTTCAATTCTACTCTACACCCAATTACAATCTGTTCTACTCTAATAATTCTATTCCAGTCTGTTCTGTTAATTTTATTTCTCACTCAATTATTTTCTATTCTACTGTACTTTATTCTATTCTGGTGGGGGGTGACCCCCATGACCTCTCACGCCCAATGTACTGCTTATTTCTGTTGTCTCCACTTTTAAATGACTTTCAAATCTTACCTACAGCACATGTAGCGTATTTGAATATATGGTAGTAGAATGACATGATAAAAGTGCCTCCCAGAATGAATCAGTATGTACTCAAATAAACAAACAATGGGGGATCGGGGTCCTCATTGTATAGCAGGATTGGGCAGCGATTTCCAACCTTGGGGTCAGTGCCCCTCTAGGTCAGCTGTACATAAGAGGTTGGGAACCACTGGATTAGTGGGTTTGACAAACGGCACTGGGTTCAATCCCATCAACGTGAATTCACTGGAAGTTGTTGTGGATAGAAATGTCCAACCTAAACATAATAGGTTGCTTGACAATATGACCCAAAACGACCCATATGACATATTGCTTTTGTTGAACAGAATGATCAGTGTAAGAGTGTTGGCCAACATAATACATAACGATAACATGAACAATTTGTGCAGCAATCGTACATTTATGTATCTGCTCAAGTACGTGTAGTAATCCAAGTTGTAATTTATTCAAAAAAGGTAGGCTTTTAACTCCATATTTACATCAGGTCATTGTATGATATTGCAGGAATCAACTTCAACCGCGTCGTCCGACTTTGCACCTGTGGTTATAGACACAAAACCTTGGAAGCCCAGAACTCCCCTGGGGGGGGGGGCTCTCAAGGGACCTGGACACTGATAGCCAGACTACATGGGATTCAGGGTGCGCCGCCTGGACATGTAGAACATTGTAAATCAACATTGTTAATGCATATCATTGTATATAGTATTAAAATGATTTTTTATATGCCTGAACGTTGCCTTGTAAAGTAAATAAATTTACTTCTGGAGTCAAAAAAAAAGATGCAGGCCCATCTTTTGTCTCATATCTAATACAATTGTCTAGCACCTGTGGATTACCTTTGGATGTGCACACCACCCCTCTTTCTAAGATCCACTTTTTTATATAACACGATGTTTGCACCACCTTTGTTTCAGTTGTTCAATAATACACACTTTTTGGTTAGAAAAAGATGTATTTTGGATATTGAAAATAATGCAAATGACAGTGCTTCATTGTTTGTTTTTTGCCTTACGGCTATTGTGTAGCATCTTGAGGGTTCTCTTGATTAAGGTTTCCTCGTGACACTATCCGCACACATTCAGATGTGGGTGGTGGCTGTAGCGGGGCAAGCAGGCAGAGCCGTCTTGGGTCATCAGGCCTCATAATGATCTTGCAAGGAAGGCCTGTTCCACTTCTCAGCCTCCTGGAGAGGATGGCCGTCTGGATGTCAGAGATGTAGGAGTACAGTTTTCTCTCCTTTACTGTACTTTTGTTGTACGAGCGTTTGTACCTGGTGACAGAGGACGAGTCATTAGCATTGATAATTTCCCCAACGCTTACAAACAAAAGTAAGGTGTTCTCTTTACACAAGTAAAAATGTAACAACTTACATCTTGTGTCCTTCACAATTACGTGCTGGCTGGCATTGGTTGTGCTTGTTGTAATCTATTGCAGCAAGCAATATTTTTGTACACAAATGGTGTATACAACATGCGCTTTGCTGCATACACTGAAAACTTTCTAGGTCTTATGTGGTCCTGTGTGATTGGATGGGAAGGTGACAATGAGAATAACCCTGCTGTTAGAAGACTAAACAGAAATGCTTGAATACATACACTGCCCGGCCAAACAAAAGTCGCCAGGATTTCACTAAGCAAATAGGGGGTGCTGCAGTTGGTCAGGTCTAGGTTCGGCAACATTACGTGTTCAAAGAATAAGGTCAGCTGACTACCAGAACATATTGAATGACAAGGTTATTCAATCAATGGATTATTTATTCCCTGATGGCACAGGCATATTCCAAGATCACCATGCCAGGATTCATCGGACACACATTGTGAAAGAGAGGTTGAGTGGTGAAAGAGTCCAGACCAACCCTATTGAG
>OMKI01052336.1:0-12243 GCA_900302315.1 Phycis blennoides
TGCAGGCTTAAAACACTCTCAGCTTGAAACTCTTGTAATAGTCCACCATGAGGTCCCTATACTTACCTGGGACATGGTGCCGATCCAGCGCTGTTTCCACCAGCTTATGGGGAATGGATCCATAAGCGTTGGTAAGGTCGAGCCACAGCACTGCTAGGTCTCCTTTCCCTTCTCTTGCCTCTCTGATCAACTGCGTGACCACACCTGTATGCTCGAGGCATCTTGGAACCTTTGGGATTCCACACTTCTGTACAGAGGTGTCAATGTACTTATTCTTCAGAAGGAAGTCCGTCAACCGACGAGATAGGATGGCGAAGAATATCTTCCCCTCAACGCTGAGCAGTGAGATGGTTCTGAACTGCTCGATGTTCTTAGCATCTTCCTCCTTGGGAATCCAGACACCTTCTGAAAATCTCCATTGTTGGGCTACCTTTCCCCTCCTCCAGATAACCCTCAGGCTCTTCCACAGCCAATGAAGGAGTCTGGGACACCTCTTGTATACTTTGTAGGGCACTCCGCTTGGTCCAGGGGCTGAACTGGCTCTGGCTGCCTTGACGACCTCCTGAACCTCCTTCCAACTGGGCTTCTTGCTGTTGAAGTCCGTGGTGGGTCTTGTGGGGTCTATCAAAGGTTTATAGGGACCTAAGTCTTCCTCCCTAGCCGCATCACTGTGGGTGTTGCGGAGATGATGGTCGATCTCCTCTTTGGGACAAACGAGGTGGCCGCTTCGTTTCTTCCCAAGCAACTGCTTGGTGACTCCAAAGGGGTTTACGATGAAGGCAGACTGTCTCTTGGCCCTCTCTTTCCCCCGCCGTCTGTGCCATTCTCCCCTTCGAAGAGTGGTGAGCTTCTTCCTGAGGATGCCGCGCAGTTCTGCTAATGCATCCCTTTCCTCTTCTCGTGCTTCCTTGTACTGCTGCTTCAGGACCCGCAGCTCCTAATAATAATAATAATACATTGAATTTATATTGCGCCTTTCAACAACCCAAGGACGCATACAAAGAGAGGGTGAAGAGACAAACGGGGGGGACAAGGGGGAGACAACAAAAGCAAGATGAGGGAGTGGAATATGGGGGGGGGGACAGGACATCAGTTATGGGTAGGGGAGGTCGTAGGCTTGGGAAAAGAGGAAGGTTTTCAGACAGGACTTGAATGTGAGGAGTGAGGGTGAGTCGCGGACAGGTTGGGGGAGAGAGATCCAGAGTCGGGGTGCTGTGCGGGAGAAGGCTCTGTCGCCGAAAGATCTGAGTTTTGATCCTGCCTTATCTGGCTGATCTTCTCTGCCCTACGGTTATTCATGTAGGGGGTCTTGGTACCAAACTTCTCTGTACCAAACTTCTCAACAGCAAGGCTGATGATGATGGTTGCCATAGTTTTCAGCTTCCTGTCTGCGTCGCCCTTGGCTGCTGTTTCTAGGATGTTGTCTACATCATCATCAAACTGGAGCCACTGTTTGTCCTTACTGACCCGACGATCGGTTACTCTGCCTGGGTCTGGGGCTACTGGTACATGGAGGTTCCGGGCACTGTGGGGTGACTCCAGGCCTGGCTCCTCCTGCGTCTCACCAGGGGTGATCCCTGTGCGCTGTATCAGTTGCTCCTTCATCAAGCATTTCATCTTGGCCTGGTGGATCTTCAGGCCACACGGGTTTTTGCATATTTTGCCGCAGACACATGTTGCCAAATTTCAAAAGTTTTTACCCGTCCAAAAGTAATGCCTAAACCCTAAAGAAACAATAGGTATCCACAGATACTCTGTGAATACCTAATAAAGACGTGTTTCTGGGCAACATCACAACCAGGGGGCTGAAAGCATAGACAACAGATAACAGACATCCGTCAAGACGGCAAGGATCTGTTGTGTCGTTAATTATAGCGCATTTATACATTTTGATTTCCATCTCTTATTTTCCAAATGTATTGAAAAATGTACTATAGGCCAATATGGAGGGCATGGGATATGAACAAAATAGGGGGAAGATGCACAAAAGATTAACTATGACACAATTCTGTGGTCCAAAGAAATTATCTGGATGAGGTTTAATGTGAATATTTGTTTGTCTAAAAGTTACATCAAATCACTTTTTCAATGTCATGGTTACATGGACAGGTTCAACAATGAACAATTAAACTGAACTTGTCAAGTTCATAAATCATACAGTTCTTTGTTAGCCTGGCAAACAGACAAATATGCAAGCTCATGAATTGTTTACTTTGACATATGCATCCGGCCCCCCTCCCGTTCAGACAGATTTCAAGCGTTCCAACAATGTTGGGACATTGATATGATTGCAGATGAGCGCCCTGCGGGAGTGACGGTGAGATAGAGACGTGTCACACGTTTCGTTGCTCTGATTGGTTGTAGGTCTATCCAATTGTGTCAAGATACATTTTGGTTAGCGGCTGTTGATAACACCCCTTGGAAATCGAAACTAATGTAGGCCTACGTTTGCCAATTGGTCTCGCACAGTCAGGCTATTTTCCCAATACCCAATTAACTAAAGCTAGTGTTTTTAAAATTCAAAATTCAAAATTATTTTAAAGTCGACAAATGTATGCAGTCCAATTATTGTGTTTGAGTCGATGATTAGGTTGACACTACAAACAAACAGTAGTTACATGTCAGATAAACATCCAAAGAAAGACAAACCAATCAGTTTTATCATACCATTATCTAGCTTTACAAAGAAAAATGCAATGTATACAATACAATGGCATACACATTGATTCCAATGCTGTGGTCGCTAATGTGACCATTTATTTACTACCTTGTGTTTATGGCAACAAAATGGCTTATTGCATGTTTGTAAATGGGAAACCCATCTATGAGTTTTATCCATTCATCTATGTTGTTACTTACTGTTGACTGTCACTTTAATTACTTGCCACACTTACAACAACTGTTTACCACTATTGCACTACTCAAGTACAATACTGCACCTTAATTCCTTTGCACTTCTGGTTAGAACGCAACTACATTTCGTTGTCTCTGTACTTGTACTCTGGACAATGACAATAAAGTTGACTCTAATCTCTTTAATCTCTAATGTTCACATGAAAAACTATGTCAAAAGAGGATACATTTTAGATGTTACAGTTTTATGAAGTATGTAGCAGTTTTATGTTTTAGCCTTGATGAACAGAAGATCAAAATAATTGTATTGAAAATTGAAATCTCCTCGTTCAATTTCAAGTTTGACCAATAGCATTCTCCTCTACCTCAGGGAAAACTATACAATACCTAAAATGTTGCTAATATAAACTGTAAGGTTGGGCAGAATTGCGATTTCATTTCCCCTGTGTTTTAAACCAAGAGGGTACCAAGATAGCTGCTCGGCGAATATGTCCCATTCTCTTTATTAGCAGGTGTGGTCAACTGGTTGGCTCCTGGGAATGAACCGCATCTTTAAGCCTCGCTCGTCCTCCACGGGCTGCTGGGACAGGTTGTTGGTCTGTCGGATGTTACTGAGGTTGAAGCCATGCTGAGGGCACACCGTGAAGCGAGTCAAGAGGGTCACCAAGATAGCCTTCATCATCACCATGGCGATGTGCTTGCCCACGCAGGAGCGTGGACCACTACCAAAAGGCTGGAAGAAACGATTGGGCACCTACAGAGAGAGAGACAATCAGAACCATGTTTCCATATATTTTTCTGTGTCCTTCATTCATAACTCTCGCCCTACTTACTAATTTGTCAAAGTTCTCCAGGCTGAATTCATTTGGTTTTGGGAAGAACTCGGTGCGGTGCATGAGGCCCACGTTGAGGATAATGTTGGTACCCTTGGCGATCTTAGTGCCGTCGATGATGTCATCCTCCAATGCCTTGCGCATGGTGAAATCCACCACAGGATGGAACCTCATAGACTCGTTAATGAAGCTCTCCAGCACCTTCAGATTCTGGAAGTCAATGTGTTCAGCCTCCTTGATGCCTGGTCATTACAATACAACCATTGAATCATTGGACTGGTAAGATTTGCCTTGATGTGATAGATTGACCTCTAGACTGCTGACTACTGATGTTGATGATGGTTAGCCAGAAGAACAGGGCTTCACCTAATTCCACGAGCATCTCCTCCACTATCCTCAGCTCCACCTCTGGGTTCTGCTTGAGCAGCATGAGCATGAAGAACAGGCTAACGGACAGTGTGTCAGGGGCTGCTATCACCATCTCGAGCACACACTGTCTGACATTGTCTCCTGATAGCTCTCCATGGTTCTGGCAAAACAGGAGAGCAAGAACACCCACACATCCAGATGAAAACCAAACCCAGGACATTTGGCTGACAGTTTAGTTTAGTGCAGGGTTCAGCTACATTGAGGTAGCCTGACATTCCTGATAGGGTCTGTCTTATGGGCTATAATGTTAAATAGTTTTATTACCATTTTAATTGAAGGATTTCCAGATTTAGGCCAATAAAGGCTGTGGACAAATGGTTCATGTTTTTTAGACCTGGGCAAAGATGAGTTCTGACGTGAAGTCGCGTTCATCATCGAGCTTTTCAGATTCAGCAAGTGTCTTCCTTTTTATCTCAATCAGGTGCTCCATTGCATCCTGGAGTTCTTTCCTGTTGACAGACCAACATAACATGAATTGTATTAGGCTACCGGAATCATCAGCATTCCGTTAATTCAGTGCCGTGTGCAAAGGTCTTACGCTGCTTTCTTGTGCTTATTGAAAAGCCATCCAATTTTGAAGAACAGGTCCGGCTTGATCAGAACTGATTGCCAGGTCTCAAAGTAATTGTGAATCTTCAAGATAAGCTCGTCCTCTGAATTGAGAAAGATACTACTTGAAAATAAACTTTATTAATCCCTTCAAATGTGGATATTAAAACTGAAATATACACTACAAAAACATACCCAGAATATTATATGTTTTGAAAGTTATGGAGTCAGTGCGGCTTAGTGAAAGATAAAATACACAACAACCAGTGATCAGCTTCATCCCTTATGAAACGATGTCAAACAGCGACTACGTCTGGCTGGTGCTCAGGGTGAACTCTGTAACTGACCATTGAGGGGCACCCTGAGGAACAGCCGGTTGGAGATGTCCACCACGATGCACCGCAGCAGGTGGAGCACGTCCACGTGGCCAGAGGCGTCCGTCATCCCCTGCACGCCATCCAGATGCTGGGCTGCAGCCCCCACACAGACGCCCACGGTCCTCTGGAGCCCGGGGCCCGTCAGAGCTGGCGAAGCAAGCCCCCCATAACACAGCAACAACACGCAGTCTGTTGGGGTCTACGTTTGTTTGACTTGACAGTTGCTGTGAATAGAAATGGTGTTATGTGTGCATGCAAGCTAGTAAGCAAGCCTTTGTGCATGTCTGTGCTAAGAGAGAAAAAGAGACGTGAGAACAGAATTTTAGACTGTGTCTACGTGAACTATGTGTCTTGAATCCACAAAACCATGTGCACTCTACGATTTTTAGGCATGGCATGCGTGCTCACCTTTAACAAAATATGCCCTCACTTTTTTCCAGAGTGGACCATCACTGTTGAAAATGATTCCGTTTCCTTCCATGCCGATGCACTCCAGTCCCCTCTTGCTCCCAAACCTGGCTGTGTAGTGAGCACTCTTCAGGACGTGGTGCACTGCACTGGACCTGCAGCACACAGCACACTCTGAGGACTTCAGGATGTGGTGCACTGCACTGGACCTGCAGCACACAGCACACTCTGAGGACTTCAGGATGTGGTGCACTGCACTGGACCTGCAGCACACAGGACACTCTGAGGACTTCAGGATGTGGTGCACTGCACTGGACCTGCAGCACACAGCACACTCTGAGGACTTCAGGATGTGGTGCACTGCACTGGACCTGCAGCACACAGGACACTCTGAGGACTTCAGGATGTGGTGCACTGCACTGGACCTGCAGCACACAGCACACTCTGAGGACTTCAGGACGTGGTGCACTGCAGTGGACCTGCAGCACACAGCACACTCTGAGGACACCGGCGTTCACTTTCACCATACATAGATGGCTTCATGGACATTCACCATATATACACCATACAGACCAACTCATGAACAGTATATAATCAAACTTACTTGCTCAGGATGAGTGTCTCCTCTCCGTTAATCCAGACACGCACTAAACTGCCATATTTTCTGTTGTAGTAGTTGCATGATGTTCCTATACCAGTGCACATGAACCTGCCGTAGGAGAGAAGCGGACCAATACCGCCCCAGAACGAAGGCCCTGACAGTGGAAGAGGTTTTAAATGCAGAGGCACGGTCCTTCAGAGAGTGAGTGAGGACTCAGGAGCCAGCCTCCATTGTAACATTTACACTTATTAAGTATACAGTATAACCCAGTGCACTCAAAATACATTTGACTTGACTCTGAATATGTCACGTGCAAAGCAGAGAGTACAAATAATCAGAGGGGGTGGGGATTAGATGCCCTGATAACCAGAGCCCTCTGGTCCCCACAAAGGCTCATCAGGAAGAGAACAAAGGTTTTTGAATTGATTTTTGGATAGACATTATTCCATATAATACTCACGCAGGAGAGCAGAACACCTGAATAAGTGTCTTACCCGGCAGTGATGTCGGGTTTCTTCTCCTGCACCACAAAGCGCACAGCAGCAGGCAGAGCAGCACAAGCATCCCGCCGGTGGCTCCGGACACGGAGCCCTCCACGGCGGGGTGCGTGACCAGGGACCCCAGTGACATCGTCCCTGTCATGACTCCCCAGCCTGGAACACACCTGAGTAGCGGCAGCAGGAGCTCCCCTTCAGTCCTATAATCAAATGCAAACCGGTTTAGCCGGAGGTGAGCTTCGACGAAAACAATAACAGAACAACGGTCGCTTTCAGCTCCGGGAGTTATCAGGGCTGATCAATTAAGTCAAAACAAAAACCAAACCAGTAAAAAAAAAAATCTGGCAAAGGCGTTCACCTCTTGAGAACGGTGCGTTTGAATCCCCCCTGGTCCTTGGGCAGCAGAGTGCTGCAGGGTGCACTCAGTGGAACTGTAACACACCCACGGACAGCTGCTCCTCCAAATCACCACATTTTGATCTCAGGTAGGTCGCAAAGGCATCGTCATTCCACTTGTTTCACTTGCAAGTCGCCTTTGCAACCTGGAGTTGTCCCAGAATTGTATGATAAAAACAATGCATATTCGTAAGTAAATACTTTACTTACTCACTTTACATTAATTACAATTTTGATGTTTTTTGAAACTGGTATAACAAATTGATATAGGCCTACTTACTTTTCATTTCCTATACTTTTCCCTACCAGCTAGAAGTAGCTATTTCTGCGATGGGCCACCTGCTGGAATCTTCTACACCACCAAATAAATCACAGTGGTACTGAGTTCTTATAAATCCCCTGGTTAAGCATCCACTTCACCAGTTGCTAAGGAACAACAATTTTGGGTCAGGGCCCACTGTGAAATGGATGAACATAATACCAAACACACAAAGCATGGTGAAATAAGACTCGTTCTGAGGAAGAAAAGCTTCAAAATGAACAAAGATTCTTTTTCATTACTCATAGGAATTCGAGACCTCAGTCTTTCTTCCCTAATCATCGTAATTCACATTTTGGAACAGGCTCACATCTTTTGATTCTGTTCATGGAAGAGAGAACTCCTCCTTCCCAATGTCTGATTCTTCAAGTGTAGAGGCCTTTCAAGGGAAAATAATTAGCTGGGTCAGGCTGACCCATGGCAAATAGATGCTTGGTTTTCACCCAGCCATTCATGATGGCACAAAGACAAAAAACAAAGACGTGATTTATTTATTTTTTAATAGTTGAATGAGGCTTTTCCCATTCTCTCTCTCTCTCTCTCTCTCTCTCTCTCTCTCTCTCTCTCTCTCTCTCTCTCTCTCTATATACACACACACACACACACAAACACACACGTTTACATTAATTATCTGGTCATCAATAAGTTGAAGCCCTTGGTACACCGAGTGTGGAAGGATCCAGAAGGGGTGCCTGGTCAACATCATGCAGGACTGTTCACCAGTGAGGCTTTTACACCAAGGTTCAGCTCTCCTTCCTAGTTGTCATAGAAACTAAATCCAAAAGATCAACTTTTGTCTAAAAGGCTGCATAATCAACAGGAGATTATCAACACGTCCATATCTGTCAATATCAATCCGTCTCACATATTTTGTTATTTTGAGACCAAAAGTATTTTATTACTATAAAGCCAGTAAAAAACTCTAATTCTTTAGTCATTTTTTGCTAACAACTGAATCATTTATGCTGAATGGTCCTGATAAACTCTACAGCGTCTACTGAGTACTGTGTACTTGCACAAAGTGTGTCATTGTTTAAATCTTGCTGTTGTTTAATTTATTTATACTGGCTGATATAGAACATCTGTGTGAACATAAGAAAAGCATACTGTCTCCATACATTACCACAGTGGAAAATATGTAAATACAGTATATTGAACGTGCATTGAGGGCTTCTGAATGATCATAGTTTTCCAGATGTGGGAAAGTTGCGCAACACATTATGTCTCTATAGAGTCATTATGCCTTTTTTTCTCATTCCTCGCAGCCGCAGCATAGCTTGTGGCTGACATCTGTCTAATGTGTTGGCACGTATTCCAGATATGGAAGTGTTTGTGCGCTGTCGTAGCGCACGCCCGCCTCCCGCGACCACGCCTCAGAGAACCTGGAGCTGCTTGGCCGGCAAGGGAGCAAAACTAAAAAAAGAAGCACCATGAAAGACGGGGAGAACGCGGTGCTTCCGCGGGCTCTGCGGGGGCTGCTGCTGGGCATGGTGCTGCTGCTCCTCCTGGGCTCCGCGGGGCTGCTGGGCCTGCTGCTGAGGCAGAGGGACCTGACGCAGCACGTCACCATGCTGGAGGCCCAGCTCACTGTCCTCTCACAGAGCTGTGGAGGCCCGCGGACCGCAGGGGAGGCTACGGCGGGCCGCCCGGCCCTGGACCCGCAGCCCCTCCGTCGCAGCAGAAGGCGCCGGGGGGCAGAGGACCACGGAGGAGAGGACCAGGATGTGCTGATGATGATGACGTACTCCAGGGTGCCGGTAAGGGTGCCCGACTTCGTCCAATTGACTTGTTGTTGACCATGTTGTTGACCATGTTAACGGCAACAGCTGGCTGTGAAGTACAATACTTATCTGCTTACGTATCTGCTAAAATGATTTGGAATAGGAATTGAATATATCCTGCACTGCACATTACATTTTGCTGAATATAAGGACGTATTTTTCATTAGGTTGAACATGAGGAGATTGATTTTGACTCTGGTGAAACATGGTCAGTTGACTATCTGGGATTTGATTCATTTCAGCTCAAACTCTTCGTGGATCTTTGTAACAGCTCCAGAGGGATTTGTTTGACAGGTACAAACATAAAGGTTCTATAAAATGGTTGTGTTTGTGTGTACTGGAACATTATATGCACCCATATAATTGCATACATGACAACTGACATTACAACTATTTTCAACCACAGGCCCCCCTGGACCACCAGGTGATATTAATGAGACTTTATTCATTCATATATTTAATACATGAATTATGAATTTACTTGCTATAAGAATGAATGACTAACTGTAACTACATTCAGGTTTGCCTGGAAGAGACGGTTTGGAAGGACAGCAGGGCATGCCTGGATTGGAGGGCAAACGGGGAAGAAGAGGTTAGACCTGCTTTTACTTTGAACGGCTGTTATGCAAGACTGAGGTTAGATCGTTCCGCTAACGTCAATTAACCAGAGAAGTGGTTGAGATTACCGGAGGATGCACTTGGTATCCTCACCCTTTGTGGTGTATACAGTATCCGCCCGTTATCCGCCCACGCCTGGTTTATGTCCTGACCTGCCTGCTCAATTCAAATGGTAATTGTAGCTACCAATCTTCAATTGTGCTTATTCTCAAAAGAAAGGCACATCGAGAAGTGTATGCACCCTGCTAAGACTAAGACTTGTGACGTAAGACTAAATTACTCAAGCCAATGGAAAAGGTCCAAGCTCAAACATCGAGAACTTTCCAACTTAAATCTGTTAAAAATGCTGTTTGACTGTTGGTGGACCACCAAACATAAACAAAGTATTCAAGGTTGGGGAGGTAATCAAGGAGAGACCCCTGGGGACCTATGGCCAGTGGCTCATCACATGGAGGGTTTATTCTGTCAGGATATTCCCTTGAACTGTAGTTAGCATTAGTTACCATAACATACACTTGCACTCAATGTATGTCCCTGTAGAAGAACAACACCTAATTAGTAAGTTACAGAAATAGAACCCCATCTATTAAGAAATAAGTAGAGCAATTCTGCTTGCCAACCCTACTTGGACAGAAAAGTATAAACACACAAAAGGTAGAGAAAAGCATAGCCAGAAGTCCTCCACTGGCTCCAAATGTATGTTGTGGTTACAAATAGGCCCTACACGTTTTTTAAAAAGCACTGAGCAATCAAAATAATGTTATCATGATTGACCTTTGTAAATTATGCCCATAGCAGGTTCTAAACCAACAGTAAAGACATGCATCATCAGATCACAACAGGCTTGTATTTTGTCTTGTTGTCCAGGTCTACCTGGTCAAAAGGGAGAACGAGGACCAAAAGGAGATACTGGTCCAACAGGTGAGACCTCCGCTAATGATGTAGGCCCTAATCATAAAATCCTAAATGCAACTCATTACTGACCATGTGGAGGAAACACGTATAACATGCAGGAGTAGCGATTACTGCAGCAGAAACTATAAACCCTCCACATCAATGCGCAATCAGTGTACAATTTGTGTACCAGTGTCACACAATCGAAGCCCCGTCCATTCCCTGTTCCAACGCCCAGCTCCAGAAAGCGCCTTCGCTCTGCTAATAGAAGCACGTTCCCAAGTATGGAGGAAATGGCTGTGCACGTCTTGAGACAATTCAATGGTCATTTGTCTCTTACTCAATCAATTCAATGGTCATTTGTCTCGTACTCAATCAACGTCGGCACTTCCGTGCAACATAAATTACCTCTCGGACTTTCACCACTGGCTGGTTCTTCCCATTTGCAGCTGCTGCGTGCTTCGTGACAGTGAAGAGTGCTATTCTGTTCGACTTTTGTCTCCTAGTTCCTCCTTGTTTAAGATATTATTCGTCATAATTGGCTTTAAGTTAGTTATTAACCTTGCTGCTTCTCCCGTGTATCTTTTGTTTGCCTGCTTCTAGTTCCGTCTCGCCTGTCTCTCTCTGCACATGAGTCACACCAACTCCCAACTGTTACAGCCAGTGTACACTTTTATCCATAATATTTTTTCTTAAAGGTAGAAACATTACAACACTAACATTTCCAAAATATAGGGAATACGGCTGGCCGAATTCATTGAAAGAATCACTGTGAAGTTCACGTCTCAGTTTAGGGATGCCAAAACCCCCCCAAAACGAATGGACTAGTCGGCCTAAATACAGACAGGACTGTATCTGCAGCTGGGTAGGTAGACGACCCAACTTATTGTAAGTCAGCAAGTTACGTTTGTTACTTCGGCAATTTCATTAGAATGAAATGACTAATAAACGTGTCTTACAGTAACGTTAATACAACTTTAATGCGTGACCTCGTCAGTGAACACTATTTCTAACTAGTCAACGGCAGATAGATATTCACCAGCACAGGGAAGACAACGACTCTTGTGTTCCCACGCTACTTCACGACGTCATCAAACTACATATTTAGTGTTTGTTTATATTTAGAGACCCCTAGCGGCAGACATGACATATTAAACATTTAAATAAAGAAAACATTAAATGACCCATTTACTATCTAATAAAGGGAATTATGTCTTCCCCACGCATATACATGTTTTCCATCTAAATTGGAATCATGTCCATCATTGTCAGTTCCATGATCAAACTATACAAACAAAATAAAAAAAAAGACAAAATAACAAAATAACAACCCCCCCCAAAAAAATTAGAATAATAAATATTGTGGCGAATATCAAAAGCAGAGGCGTGCTGTATTCTTTTAGTCACTTTATTGAATGCAAGAGTGCCTGTCCACAACCAAAACTCCATTAACCCAACTCCATCAACCAGACCTACCCCTCCACTTTAACTCCTCCCTAACTTCCGCACCGCCAAGCATGATGGGAACACATCAACTAATAGCAGTCGTATAACACACAACATAGCCCCGGCGCTACAATATTACAACATAGCTGTGACTCTTGATCATTACTTATCATGAGCACTGTGTTAATGGGATCCAGTACAAGTGACTGAAAGCACATTACTTTTGAATGTTATTCTTCCCA
>OMKI01052340.1:0-21844 GCA_900302315.1 Phycis blennoides
CTGTATGTCTGTGTGTGTATGTATGTGTATGTGTGTGTGTGTGTCTGTATGTCTGTGTGTGTATGTATGTGTATGTCTGTGTGTGTATGTGTGTGTGTGTGTGTGTGTGTATGTGTGTGTGTGTGTGTGTGTGTGTGTGTGTGTGTGTGTGTGTGTGCGCTAATTCATCCTTCTTTCTCTCATATGCATGCTAGCTTTCATGGGAGAGCCAGAGGCATTGCTGCCAGTCGCTCTATTCTAAACCATAATATAACTATCTAACTAATAGAAAGCGACTCGTCCAGAGTCTGTCTGACTGAAGCGCTCTGCCTCCTGCCTAATCATTCACCGAGCGGAGGATGTCTATAAAAACACCGTTCAGTGCTGGACGATATGGCTGTGTCTGTTGCTTGATGTAATCCAAAGTCGTTCAGGCAGGTGAACCAATTATTTGCAAAAGACGGCAGAACCCCGCATCCTTTCACTGTCCCGACTGTGTGTGTGCAGGGAAGTCTTCACTCTCTGTTGTCCTTTTCGAGCTTCTTTCATCACTCCTCTTGCCTCCGTGCTCCAGTGCCACTCGCTGCTGGTGGACAGAACGACAGTGTGTTGTCTCATTACCCAGTGATGGTTGATACAGCGTGTTGTCTCATTACCCAGTGATGTTTGATACAGCGTGTTGTCTCATTACCCAGTGATGGTTGATACAGCGTGTTGTCTCATTACCCAGTGATGGTTGATACAGCGTGTTGTCTCATTACCCAGTGATGGTTGATACAGCGTGTTGTCTCATTACCCAGTGATGGTTGATACAGTGTGTTGTCTCATTACCCAGTGATGGTTGATACAGCGTGTTGTCTCATTACCCAATGATGGTTGATAAGATAAGATAAGATAGTCCTTTATTAATCCCCCGTAGGAGAAATTCACAAAGTGACCAGCAGTGCAGAGGGAATGCAAAATAAGTTACAGTAAAAAACAGGTTAAACATACTCTATACTATGTACATACATTCAGCTTGTCCTAAAGTGACGTAGTGGAATGACTATGAATTTGTCATTAAGAGTTACAAATATTACAAAGTGCAAATGTGCAAAAATGTCTGTTTCGATGTGCAAAAATGTAAAAAAGACAGATGAATAAATAAATTGACAGTGGCAGCAGTCAACAACAACAACAGCAGTCAACAGCAACAACAGTCTGAGGTATGGGGTGTGGGGTTTAGTCCATGGGTGTATTGATACAATACACTGTATTGATACAGTGTGTTGTCTCATTACCCAGTGATGATTGATACAGCGTGTTGTCTCATTACCCAGTGATGGTTGATACAGCGTGTTGTCTCGTTACCCAGTGATGGTTGATGTCATTTATCACGAAGAAACTGAACATTTGTGGAAAACGATAGTTTTCCATCACACCTTGAGTGTCAAGAGCACAAAGGAAAAATTATGCTGTTTAATAAGTTATCTGGTTTCAAATATATCAAGTTAACTATGAAGAAAATCAAACTCAACTATAGGGTCAGATTACTGCATACCATGTAAAAGCTTTTACAAAACCATTGCTGTGCTCTAAATATTAACAATAATCTAATTATGAATGTTCTAAAAAAACGTATTGATGGTCAACAACACGCCCAAATGTATCAAGAAACAAACGACAAAACAAACACAAAATTGTAATCGGCATGAAAATGATAAACATGAATTATAAGCTGTAAGTCTGCCCTTCATGGTGCTGAAGCTATCCTGCCCGCTACAGCAGTGAACCGAGTGTTTCTGAACACAAACTGCTCGATATGCCGCCTTGGCGGAGGTCTGCCCTCCTGATGTTTCAGGCGGTTGCCGTGGCATCGCGTCAGTGCAGCCATCGACTTGTCGAGGCGGGGGTCACATCCAAGGCACCACTTTGGTGTGTCGGTGACACTAATCCGTGTGTTCCTCTCCTCCCTGTGCAGTTTGACTACGCCGCCCTGGCAGACAAGCTGTTTGAGTTTGCGAGTCGAGGAAATGCACGGAGCCACAACAGGCAAAGACTGTACAAAATTATCAAAACGTAAGTAGAAGGGCAAACTGCGTCTACGCGCGCTCACAATCACGTACGCGTGTCAAATAACGATGTTGTTTATAATTGGTTGATATTGTTTGCCTTTTTCTTTATGAGGCGTTTTAAAATTTAGATTCTACCACCATTCCACACTTGAGCTGTAGTTTGACAATGGGTTAATGACTGACTCATCGATTTTCATTCTCTTGTTTTCCGTTTGACGGCAGACTGCGGGGCCTGAGCGAAGGTGAGCTCCCTGGAGAGGCTGCATGCCTTCATCAGATGCATTGATGTGTTCATCCATCCATAGAGCCTCTCTCTCCCCCGACTGACTCCCCCACCACCCGTCGTCTCTGCCCTTCCCGTCTCTCATGCAATGCGACACTTTTTCCTACCCTTCTCACTTTTCTTCCCCCCCCCCCTCACCTGCCTCACACTGCTCTCCTCCCTGACCCACCATCACCCTCCCTCTCTCTCTCTCTCCTCACCCCCATGCGTTAATGTGTCTCTCTCTCTCTCTCCACCTCTCTCTCTCTCCCCAGGGGAATTCCCTCGTAACGATTACCCAGAGGAGGTCTCCACGGACGAGGACGACGACATGTTCGGCAGCAGGAAGAGGCTGAAGAGGAAGGGCCGCAGGCGCGCGGCCGATGAAGAGGAGGAGGAGGCGGCGGAGGAGGAGGTCCCTGCAGCGAAGAAGAAAAAAAAGAGCGGTAACTGAGATACTTTCACACCTGCAGCGTGTGTAAGAGTGCAGCCACAGGTTTTGGCTGCGTTGTCTCGTCTTTTGGCTCCTGCCTCGCCGGCGTGGAGCAGTAAGCTCTCTGAACACGGGGGGCCGGGGGGCCGGGGCGCCACGCGGCCCTGAGCCCCACTGAGCCCGGACAGACGGCCCGGGGGGGGGGTCTGGTCTCGTGGGAAGGGCTGAGAATACGGAGGACAGAGCCCCTCGTTAAGATGGTTTTAATGAGCTGGGCTCTCCCGGGGACGTGAAGGAGGCAGCAGGGCAACCGGTTCATTTAATCAAGGAGGAAATCCATCCAGTGATGGAATAGAGATGATGATTGAGATCTTCCTGGGTTTACGGACGGCGGTGATATTGTCTTTTTTCTAAAGACGGGCCGCAGTGAGCGAATCCAGGCAGATGCAACGTTAGAGTCTTGCCGCACGAATTGACATTTGCAGGATTTGTGTCCTCGGCAGGAAGTGACACGGTCAGTATAATGGTAGAAATGGAACACCTTTTGCAGTTGCTACAAACTGACCACCGTTTTTATTCCAGGGAAGGAAAGCGAGAAGCCAACCGATGGAGAGAACACACCGTCTGTGAAGGAGGATGAGGAGCCCGCCAAGAAGAAGAGGAAGAGGAAGAAGAAAAAGAGAGCCGGGAAGGAGGCAGGCGGCGCCGCAGGGGCGAAGGCTGAGGGGGGAGACGCCTCCCCGGCACAGACAGAGAGGCCGGCCGCCACTGCGGACCGATCGGCGCGGTCCCCGCCTGCCGTAACCACGGAAACCACAGAAGCCGAGCAAGCGGAGCCTCAGGCCGCCGGGGACGCTGCCGGCGAGGCCGTGAAAACCCCATCGAAGAGGAGGAAAAAGGGGAAGAAGTCCATCACCGCCGCAGAGCCCACGAGCCAAGCGGCGGCGGCGCCCCAGGAGGACGGTGGCGGTGTGGGCGCGGCGGAGCCAGGGGAGACCCCGGGGGAGACCCCGGCCGTCCAACCGGCCGCCCCCGCCAACGTCAAGGGGAAGAAGAGCAAGAGTCTCGTCGTCGAGGCGGTGGCTAAGGAAGCGGAGGCCACGCCCACCCCACTCCACGACACGCCGGCAGACTTGACCGGCGCCGCCGCCGACGCGGTCGAAGCCACGCCTGCGAAAAAGAGGAACAGACGGCGCTCGCGCAAATCCCCGACGCGGGGCCCCGCGGAGGAGGCCCCGGTCCCCACGGGAGCCGCCGAGACCCCGGCCCCGGACGAGACCACCACGCCCGCCAAGAAGAAGACGCCAAAGGGATCTCGGGCAGCGGCGCGGGTCGAAGGTCAGACGGAGGCGGAGTGCGCGGCGGTCTGCGACCCAGAACCACCGGCGGAAGACGCGTCGACGCCAAAGAAGAAGATCAAGAAGAATGCCGGCAAACAGGAAGCGGAATCCCCCGCCGCCGCCGGCACGCCGGCGCCACCGGGCAAGAAGAACAAAAGGGCCGCCAAGACGGCGGCGGTCGACCCGACCCCGGAGCCAGCTCCGCCCGCGGTCGCCGCGGCAACGCCCGCCTCCAAGAAGAAGCTGAAGAAGGCGGGCGTCCAGGGGGCAGCGGCCGCGCTCCCCGGCCCGCAGAAGAAGAGGAAGATCCCCGTGGTGTTTGAGTTCGAGGCGGACGAGGTGGCGGCGGCGGAGCCCAGCGTGACGTCACCCAAGAAGGCCAAGCTGCAGAATGTGAGCTTCGGCGCCGCCACTTGATGTGTTCTGAACCACCGCTAATGAGTCTGGCACAGCGGGCCGATGACAGCCGACGCTTACGTGGTTGGATGATGCGATGGCCGGGCGCGCTAGCGTTTGAAGCACCGAATTGACGCATATATACATTTTAAATGAATATATGTATTTTAGATTGGTTTGTTACTCCTCATTTTCCTCAAAATGGAAATGATTTCCCATGTACTATTCATTTCGTGTGACCTTCTGTGCCGCCTGTTGGAGTGCAGTTAGGCACATCTCGGGTTCTTGATGTCTATAGATGGATGGATTAGATCTGTGACGTGTGTGTATTCACGGCTGTGGCTCTCCAGGGTGCTGTGGATGTTCCCGCCAAGTCCCCGGGGAAGAAGCCCAAGTCTCCGGGGAAGGGATTGATCAGCTTCCAGAAGACCTCCATACCCACGCCCCTCTTCTTCAAGACCAAGGGGGCGCCAGGCACGCCGCGGCCCAAGGTAGGAGCCCCGCCCCCCCCAGCGTCCGCCGCCAGGCCAAAGGACGGCTACAGCCTTAAAGAGCGTGCGCTGACCGCCATTTCCAGTCCTTGGACCGCCTGAACCTTCTGTGTGTCTAGTAGCGCTAACCTGTCTAAAACTAAACTCAAACACTTTCATTTTTAATCTTAAAAATTTCCCTCGGGGTGATTAAGTGTCCATCTATCTTAACCTTTTTAACTTGAACTTAAAATCACAGCACTTCAAATCAATTCTTCAAAGGTTAGGGCTGTAGTCAACCGAGTCAAAAAAAAAGTTGATGAAAAAATAGAAGATTCTGCAGGATATCTCTAGATGTTCACAGTGCACAGTTCTCTACCTGGCAGCCTAACTATCAGGCTACTGCAGGATATCTCTCGATGTTCACAGTGCACAGTTCTCTACCTGGCAGCCTAACTATCAGGCTACTGCAGGATATCTCTAGATGTAATGTAAAGCTTGGCATTTTGTCCTTTTTTATAAGTCTACAAATCCATACGATGGTTAGAACTGAAAATGCAGAGCCTTGTCTATTATATTTAATTATAATGAATGCTATTTTAAACACGATATAGCCTATCACTCAAAAGTTTTGTACCGTACATTGGTCTTGCATATATAGAATTTGGTCGAACAACTGCATATTTTCAAACCAGACCGACCAGAACTTGACAGCCCTACATTTTGGAATTAAAAAGCTTTTTTTCTTTACCATGCTTCCACATATAGTCAAACACATGTTAACGATAACGTACACAAAAATCTAATGCTTCTAATTGGAATATATAAAGCACCAATAATGTGTTTATTTTTGTAAATGAGCTTATACCCATGTGTTGATTCCACAGAAGCCCCAGACTCCAAAATCAGAGTCTAAGAAGGTGACCTTTGGCCTGAAGAACAACAAGACGGCAGGTGAGTGGAGAAATGGGGACACATTGACACATTGGGACACAACCTTGGTGTTGTTTATTCAATCTATTTATATCCGCACCACAGAACAGAAGCTCTTTTTGTCATTTTGGGGTTCGATGAATCCAAAAGCAATTTTTCCATTTTATTTTCAGGCAATCATTTTTGATGAGCCAGTAACACAGGCACACACACACACTCTGGTCCAGAGACGGGTCACAGAGAGATACAGGCGGAGGTCCACACACACACACACACACACTCACACTCCACTCTTCATTTTACCCACAATGCAAACACGGGCGGCTCCTCTCCAGCCTGTTGGAGGAGAGCTGTGAGGAGCTTGTTGACTGAGTGTGCTTCACAGACCGCTGGTCTCTGAGTGTCAGCCACACGACAAGCACCTTCTCATGGAAATGAGAAGGTTGTCATGTTATGTGTGACAACTTTAAAAAGAGATGTAGGTTCCACGGGCGCACCCACATGTCATGTTGACTTACGGGAGACGTGCGTGTCAGGGATGGTGAAGATTACTCAGGCAATGTGTTTGTTTTTTTTCTCTCTGAGAAAAAACATTTCTGTACAGGTATGAATTGCGGTCGTATGCCGTACGCTATTGATTGAAATACGTACAGAAGAATGAGACCGCGCTTTTAAGAATATTTAAAGTGAACTTAAAGTGAATTTAACGTGTCAAGTCGTCAATTCTGTCTTTTCATGACTTGATTGAAATGCCTGGTTTTAATTAGGCCTAATTACAGAATAATGGATGTATGTATTGAACTGAAGCTGCGCACACCGTTGAAATGTCAATCCGTTTCACAGTGAAGATCCTAATCAAGCAGACCATCCTCACTCTCAACCTACTGCACTGAGTCTGAGTGCCGGCTCGCTCGCCCACCGCAACCAGCGAGCGGATCGACAGAATAAATGTGCAGAAACGCTGAAGGCCACGTTCACCGTCACGTCTTTAGACAGACGGCGCTTTACTCCGGCTGACCGTTGACGGGGGAAGGCGCTGGACCGCTGCTGACCGCTCTGCACGCCGCCAGGTCGGCCCCTGCATGCGGAGCCATCGGCCGACCGCTGCTGACCGCTCTGCACGCCGCCAGGTCGGCCCCTGCATGCGGCGCCATCGGCCGACCGCTGCTGACCGCTCTGCACGCCGCCAGGTCGGCCCCTGCATGCGGAGCCATCGGCCGACCGCTGCTGACCGCTCTGCACGCCGCCAGGTCGGCCCCTGCATGCGGAGCCATCGGCCGACCGCTGCAGCGCGCGACACAAAGATGTCACACTTTCACGTTCAGAACCGGATTTAGTTGTACGCCCATGGCTCGCCGCCATTCACGCTGGGATAAACGTGACAATGCACACGTCCCGTGTCACATGTCCCAGCCGTGTGTATTGTCGATGTGAGGACTTTGCCGTATTTGAAAGGCAATTTACGGTGGCCGAGACGCGTTGAAAGAACTCTTTATCCAGAACACTTTGCATTCCACAAAAACAAGCTCACTGCTGGGGAAAAACACACAAACTGGAAGCCGCAACAGAAACGCAAAAGCCGCAACACGACGGAAGTGAGCGTCGGCAGATGAGAAACTTTTATTGCCAGCGGACTCATTTACTCATCCAGTATAGAATGTGGATGGCCTGCTTAAAACAAGTGGGCCAGCTTAGAAACTGATGCTTTACCAGGCGTATCGCCATCATGCAAGAATTTGCTCTTGCCACACGAACGGTAGCATGCTGTTTCTGAATGCAGGTTGAATCCACAAAGAGGACAATAGCCCTGCATCGTAATCTTTAGCTCTTACTGTATATGATAACAGTCCGCTGGCAATAATAGTCGGTCTGTTTCATTGCAAACATCTGTTGACGCTCACTTGCAGTGTTGTTGATTTGCATTTGCGTTGTGGCTTTTTGTAGTTGTGTTTTTTGTTGTTGCACTCGAATGTGGAAAGCATATCAATGTCTTCTAATGCAGATTGAATGAAACTCTCTAAAGCAGTCTGCTACCAGAAAGGTTGGTGTCAAGGTTTCCGCACCCCCTGGAAGCTTCAAAAGTATGGGAATACTTTAGATTGTTGTACAAAATGTCAACCGAGGACTGACACAAATATATATTTTTTTCCCTAAACTTGCATTAAGACAGACTCTTCAAACAACTAATGCAAATACAATACAATAAAACCCTATTAATTATATTTGTGAATATAAATTGCCTATATACACAGGCTACGTTCTTTCTTTTATATAAATACCTGTGGCGTCATCTATGATTATGTTTACACCATTGGTTTCCGCATGGTTTACACATGTCTTTGAATTTAGAAAAAAAAAAAATAGACCTACCGACCCTTTTTTTTTTTTTTGGTTGTTACTGCAAACAGAACTATTTTTAAGGATGGCCTGAACATTTTTTAAAAACACACCCGCCCTTTAACATTGTTCTCTTGTAGTACAGCTCGTCCATAGCAGAGAAGTCTCTGTTCTGTCAGTTGGTTGGCACCTGATTATTATATATTATAGATGTTATTATACATGTATAGATATTCATGTTTCTGAAACACATTACCAACAATTCTTATTGGAAGGGAGAGCTATTGCCATCGTGGCTGCTACATAACCTCATTATTATGGTCAATAGCTTGTTTGCCTGCTACCCAAGATCATCTGTGAGCCAGCGGTCATAGCGTTGTGCTCCTGCAGCTAGTCTGTCTCTCCACAGGCCGGGGTGTCCTCTGTTAACCACAGCGAGCTGTCAAGTACAATGTGATGATTACACTGGGAGGGTTCTGGGACTCTTGTCTTGGTCAGTTTCCAGGTGTTTCAGGGGACTGGACAAACTAATAAGCACCACAAGCTAATTTCTTCAGAAAATGCAGAAGGGCATGGAAGCATTTTCCTTTTTAGGACAATCAAATTGAAATGCAATATTGAAGTGCAATGGCACTTATGCTTTTTATTTTTCATAATACGAACGCATTATGAGTCATTCATAAAATGAAAATGCAATCACCCAATTTTCATTGGCATTTTCTGTAAATGCCCTTCCATAGAAGGGCATCATTTGTAACCATGACACGTTTTGAACCCAGTAAGGAAATGCATTGCAGTTGGTACAATGGAGCATACTTGTGGTGTTAATGGATTCACGTGTCTTGAATGCACTTGCACGGAAATGTAAATGTAAATACAGCTGTACATATTGCTATTCGCATGCAGAGAATGGCCCTGATCTGCAGGCAGGGAACGTGAAGCACACCATGTCTCTGCTGACGTCAGACGACCCTTCTCTCCCCGCTGCAGAGTTCAGGAAGTCGGACCGCAGCCTGCTGCTGAGCCCGGAGGGGTCATCACGGGTGCCCTTTGACCCCACGCAGAAGCCCAAATTTGGGGTGTTGAAGAGTCCTGGCCGGGCATCTCCAGCGGTCTTCAGAAAGAACCCGAAACCCTGCAAGAAGACGCCCAACGGCACCCCGAAACAGAGGCCCACGGCTGCTGACTTCTTCTAGCCTGCTGAGCGGTGTTCTGGTAGAACCCTGTTGATCTGTCCTCAACAGACAAACATAATAAGACTTTGTTAACGTTTATAATGTTTTATGCCACTAATGGGGGCGAGCCGACATTTTAATAAAGCATTCATGTTCCATTTTGAATCTGACTTCTGTGCACTTTACTTTTGGAAATTGAAATATGTTCGTGACATCAATTGTTTTTCTAAAATGAGTTCTTCAAACCATTACCACGTAGCTGTTAGCCACATAGCCTGGGAACCAGACATGTCTGCAAGCTCATGTTTGATTTTGCTCTGGCATATGTTTGGTCCCCCTCCCATTCTGACAGATTTCCTGCAAACCTGGCCTGGGTCGGGTTATGAAGTCGTACTACTGTTGTCAAGCTTGTAAGGCTACACCTGTTGCCAGGTGGGTAGGGCCAGCTTTACTCAAACATCCCCTTCCTTCCGTTCTCCACCATTGAGAAGTGCGTGTCTTCTGCACCAGTGATTAACAGGCGAGATGAATTTCCCCGAACCAATGAGGAAGGAATGTCTCGTACAGAGGTACAATCAAGGCACAATCAACCGGAAGCGTTCTCACAGCTCATTTCATTCACTAATAGCTGACGCACGACTGCCATTTCTAACATGTACACGCAAATGATAGTTATTTAAAATGATGACCTGCTGTCAATTTGCCATCTTGCGTTCTGGTGAATGAGTGTGGGGTGGGAACCTTTTCCACTTGGATTAGTTTTGTGCTTTTTTGCAATTTGTGTATCCCCCTGGACTCCACTCCACACATTGTGCTGGATGTCGTGGTTCCTGGGCATTTAAAACCTCATGCTATAGTTTTAAGCATAATATATTTATTTCTGAATATGCTACACTGGTAGTGGGATAACGATCGGTGATAGATCAGCTGAAAAAAAAAAAAAATTCCTTTTAACTGATTAGAAAGAAATGTCTAGTTTACTCATTGCGTTGAGTCAAAATGTTCAGCAATCGATGTGCTCAATTTTACCGTTTTATTGTACTTATGCACAACATTCCAGGATGAGTCGGCATACGGTCTATTAATATGCCACCCTCTCCCCGCTATCTGTCTCTCCATCTGCGTGGCTCTCCGCTCCTGAGCCACAGTATTGCTCCAGTCCATCTGGTGTGGAACAAAAAAACACGAGCGTGACAAATCTGGAGGTGTGTGTGTGTGTGCTCTCGTTTCCTTCCTTCCTCACAAGTCAAATGCAATTTTGACTTATGGAAGACAGGTCTTGTTGGAGATGTTGCTGCTCTTGCTAGTCAGAGCCAGAAATACTTGTCGGTTAATGTTATTGACTGTTGCATGTCATGCAACATTGATAGAAATATGCATGCAATAATGAGACTAGGCTTTAATCATGTCATTTTTTCATCTGGCTAACAATTTCAACATTATTCTTCACCTAGTCAGTTAAGTGCTCTGCCATTTGCAATCAGTTGGTCTTTTAATGATTTCATTGAAATGCCTTGTTTTAATCAGGCCTAAATACAGAATAATAACCATAAATGTATGAACACGCTTCCACTGCAGCTTGAAATGTCACCCAATTCAGTCCATTGCACAGTGAAGACACCAATCCAATTAGTGATCTGCATAGCGGTATCCTTTGATGCTGCTATCCTGGCAGCTACAAGTTCAAGACGATGTGTTTATTCCTCTGGGGGCTTGACAGTTTCAGTGCCTGTTCACAATCACTCATTCCATCAGTACATAACTCCACCTTTGGTCGTAATAAAGATGATCAAACTTTGCATCTTGGTTCAGTTCTTGCCAGATACCCTATAACAGACTGCCTATGGACTAGACTTGCATGGTCCTTTGATGTGGAGCTTGTTGTAGCTAAGATGCAGAAGAGGCCACTGTGCATGTTAAGAGTACAACAACTATTCCCGCACACTTGAATGATCACAACCTCAGTGGATTTGTCCGGGAAAAAGCCAGCAGCCTGCACACCAGACGACCAGTTTCCTCAAGACCGGCAGTCGTCCTCCAGTCACTAGCAGAAGGCCTTTTCAGCGAAGGAACAGGAGGAGCCGTCGAGGGACAGCTTCCCCTGATGCAGCGTTGCTACACCCGTCTGCTGGACCAGAAGGACGGGGAGGATGAATGCTTTCAGATTCAGGCTAGCCAGTCAGGCTGGAGCGGTGCAGACACCAGGGCCCACAAGAGAGCGAGCTACTCCGAGAGCAAATACAGAGCCTGGTGGAGATAGTCCAACAGCTCCCGGTGCCCCGTTCCCCCCGGTCCAGCCACGCAGAACGCATCACTCCAGTGACAACCTGCAGCACTGGAAGATGACAGCACCAGCAGGCAGAATGGAGAGGAGTTGGCGGACAGCCTTGAGCTACCGCCACTCCGACCCCACTCCTCACTGCCTGAACCGATCAGGAAAGGGGTGCGGCCGTTGCCACACCCGCTCACCAGTCCACCATGATTCCAACCGTATACCAGAGAGACGTGATGCCCAATTCTCAGCCACATCTGGAAGGACTTCGGATGGATGTCATCACCAGGCCCCACTTGGATCAGCACAATTCCAGCCATCTGCCTGAAAACCTGCCTTGCCACCTAAGATTCCAGATTTCACCCACCTCAATCCGAGAGAGTTCTGGAAGGGACTGACATCACCAGCTGCGAAACCTTTGCCCGAAAGTTGTGCTCGCTGGTTAGAATGCCGGAGCAGCTGGGAAGGAAGGGAGAGGTGGAATTGGAGTGTGGCTCCCATGTTTCCAGGCTGCTGGTGAAACTTCCACATTTGAGAGCCAACATTCGCAGATCCATCACCCCTAGCGCATCTTCAGCAGAGAGACCAACAAGAAGGAACAGCGGAGGGAAGCTCGGCCAGTGGCCAAGCTGGCTACCATCCTGTTGAACAACCCGTATCACTGGGTTTCCCCAGGGACTCTTGCTCCTGGCACCACCGAAAGGGGGAAGATGTACTGCCCTGACTGTGAGCAGTGGAACCATTTGCTGAATAACTGCGACAATTTCAAGCAGCCGAGTACAGCTCAGAAATGCACAAGGATCTAGTAGGACAACAATCGGTGCTGGTGCAATGTGGCCTGAAGATGGTCTGCAAAATGTGCAGTAGCATGCATCTGCTCATCCTACACACAATCAACCACTGGAGTCAAGGAAAGGGCCAAGGACAGCTTCCAAACCCCAACCTGACTAACGACATGAAAGAAGTCCTGTACGTGAATAAACCAGCTGGTACTGATACTGAAGTGGACCATCCTACTCCAGCAGGCAGCTTGGCCACTTGGTCTCAACTGGCAACTGGAAGCCCTGCCCCTCTGAATAATATGGCGGGAGCTACAGGTGTGCACAGGGTGACAGTATCCTTCACATTGTCTCCCGATCAGCCACATGTTATCTACCAGGTCCAGCATATTGTCACTGCAAGGAAGTTGGGAGGGGTCGAATATACCCAGCCTGCCAGCACTCTGCAGATGGCCTATAGCCATCTCCGGGGGCTCTCTCTGGAAAGCCTGGATAGAATACAATTCCAATCTCCAACTGGAGAAGAGGACTGACAAGAAGGCCGGCAAGCCACTTCCATTGAGTAGTTGCCTCCTGACTCTGGTACCCGAGGTCGACAGTGCCACACAGTTTACCACACAGGAGCAAGAGGTTGCCAGAGGGAGAAAAGAGAAAAGAGTCTCCAAGTGACCCTTTGAGCCCATTCAGACATGGAAAAAGTACCACTTTTTTTACCATTTGTTGACATCACCAGTTGCTGGCAGACCACTTCTGGAAACATTCAATTCATTCAATGTTATCTGGCTGCTCTACAGAGCCAACAAAAATAGAATACAGAATGGTCATGATCGTCGAGCAGCAATTGCCCCGTGTCCTTCGGCCAGCTGGGAAGATTTCCCAAAACGTTCCAGACCCTGATTCCCGGTTGTGGATAATGGAAGTAAGAGTGGGCGACCACACCTATGTACGTCCAGTGGTGCAGGTCATCCAGCCTCCTGGACATAATTCCCCAGGACTGTACAGATTTATACTGAAATCTGGGGCCTGCGAAAAGGGGTCACACCAAAAGCTGGACATCTCCGACCTGTTTTGCCCTCCAACCAAACAATTCCACAGGTAGGATGCAGAACATTCGACGTAAGACGTTTCAATTTAGTATTTTGTAGCAAATCATTAAGCATTTTGAATGCCTTTTTATAATACATTGTTTATTCATACAATTAACCCTCTTACATTGTAATGTGCTCACTGCTCAACTGAAATGCATTTCTTTTTGTTCGACTTGTCATCACAAAACTTGGATTTTGAATTTGCAAAGTATGTTGGATATGCAGTTTCTTTGACATGTCTCAACACTTGACACGCGTCACGCACACGTCACACAGGCCGGGTGTTCAATTCGTTTCAATTCAATTCATTATTCACAATTAATTAATTCAATTAATCAATTCACATGTATTACTTATAACCTACATCCATTGTACTTATTACAATGGAAATTCTGCAGTCACGTCAGTCACTTTTGGCTCCCGCCAATGGGCTGCTGTCTACACCTACATATTTAATGCAGCACTGCAGCTAAAGCTGAGTCTTGCTACCAAAGAGGTTGCATGTAACTTTTGGTCTTTCCCAGACCAAAAGCTTAAAAAGTAAGGGAGTACTTTAAATTAGCGGACAACTAAATGTTTGCCTGATCGCTGTGCAAAATGTCATTGGTCATATGGCATTTCACAGCAACTATACCGCCCTGTGCAATAAACTGGAAAGGAAGCATACAGGTCTATTCTGGAAGGTGGACTGTAAGAATAAGCCAATCACCATGGCTATCTGAATATCAATATACTAATCATCGTTGGTGGCAGTCCTCTTTATTCTTGAGGATTTGGTTTGCATTTGAGTACGTGGACCGCCCCTCTGCGCCCCCCCGGCCCCCCCATCCCAGTGGCGTCATTCCTTTTATTCATGGTTGGCATGAACTTGAGTGTCGGCCACACGTGGAACCCTGTGGTCGGTTCAGAAGGAAGTGAGCTGTCAAGTGGAAAATAAAAACCCGTGTTTGCATCTCGTGTGTGTCGTTCATGGAGCTTGTTTGGCAGCCGGCGTGATGTTGGCGTAGGTCCTCCGGTGACGTGGCTGCGGGAGCGTGGAGCCCCGCACTCCTGCAGCGCGCCTGTCTGCTCCCAGGCCCAGCCGGGCGTCTTCACCACAGCGCCGCCACGGCGAGCCGTCAAATCAACACCACGTGTTCACTACGCTCCAGAGCATTCTCAGATGCCTGTTGAGCAATTGTTTCAATTCAATTGTTTCAGGAGATTCAAAATAATTTATTTTGCTGAATTTTTCAACGAATGGACGTGATCTGCAGGCGGGAAATGTGAAACACGTATCTGTGCTTGAGGTCAGACGCCCCTTCTCTCCCCGCTGCAGAGTTCAGGAAGTCGGACCACAGCCTGTTGCTAGACACGGAGGGGTCATCAGAGGTGCCCTTTGACCCCACACAGAAGCCCGAATTTGGGGTGTTGCAGGGTCCTGGACAGGCATCTCGGATGGTGTTCAGAAAGACCCTAAAATACAGCAAGTAAACCTCCAACGGCACACCGAAACATCTACCCACGGACCAAAAATAATGTATTCAGAATAATTTGTTAATGTTTGTTTTACGCTAGTAGGGGGGTGAGCCAACATTTTAATAAAGCATGTAAGTTTAGTTTTATGGAACCCTGCGATGTCTTTGTTTTCATATTGAAATAAGTTTATGACATCATAAAATATGCGATAAACACTAAAAGAGCTTTACATCTGTCAATCTTGTTTTATTACCATTTGGCTGTTGTCATATCTGCAAGCTCATGTTTTATTTGGCTTTTGATATGCATCTGGCCTTCTCACATTCAGACACATTTCCAGCAGACCTGGCCTGGGTCAGGTGTTCATCTAATACGGGGTAGGTTAATGACGTAGGTTAATGCTGTGACTTTACAGAGGCAGCCCTGTGGGAGCACCGTTTTGATGCATTTTCATAAAAAATCAAGATGGCTGCTGCTGATGTGTCACACTTTTCTTTTTTAGAACAGACCTTTTGGTCTTTATTGGTCATTCTCTGTATTTTTTTGATACGGGAACTAAAGTTGTTCTCTGCATTTGACCCATCCTATGGTACATAGGAGCAGTGGGCTGCTATGTTCAGTGCCCGGGGAGCAAGTAGGGGTTCAGTGTCTTGCTCAAGGACACTTCGACATGCAGACAGTTTTGGAAGTGAGGAGCGTGGGGATCGAACCGCCGACCCTACGGTTAGTGGACGACCCGCTCTGTCCACCAGCTCTACCCACTGAGCTACTGCCGCCCCATATTCATTTCATTGCATTTTCATTGCTCTGATGCGTCTGGAGATAATTTCGTCCACGTCTGTTAATAACACCCCTTGGAAAGCAAAAATTAACTGAGGTTCCACTCTAATACGCATTTGCGAATTGGTCTGACTATGTCAGATTAGTGGTGTGTGGTCAACAGCTAGGTGGGTGGGGCCATCTTTAAGTGCAATAAACCTAATCTGAATCAAATTCAGCATCCCCTGCCTTGGTGTCACGAGGGCACCCAACAAAATTACGGCAATTGGTCGGCCACTGCTTTGAAGCTGCTGTAGGTTAAATTTGAGAGTTGTAAAGAGTGACAGTATTAGGAGCAAGATTTTGAAACTAAACAATCAAAAACATTTATTTTTCTACATATTGCATATCCCACACTTGTGATTAACAGGTAAGATTAATTCCCCTGACCTATCAGGAAAGAAATGCATAGATCTCAAATATAGATTGCCTCATTCAGAGGCAGGTGCAATCGACTGAAAACATATTCTCTTGACTCTTAAAGTAGCTGACGGACCATTTCTAAAAAATGACACTCAAATAATAGCTGTTATTTCTTCCCTCCAGTACTGTCTTGCATGCTGGTAAAAAGTTTGCGAGAATAAGCTATCCGACATTGATTTCCGACCAGCGCTCATGGGCAAAACGTTTGTTTCTGCTTGAATTGCTCTTGTGCAGTCCAACTACATTGGAATGGAGTGCTGTGAATCCCTTTGAGGCTGTAGCCCACAAAGCATTTGACACATCTTCACTCCTTTATATGTAGTGAGTGGTGGTTAGTTCTGTCCACGTTGAGTTCTGTCTGAATGGCTTTCAAGTTATATAATGGAGAACAGTTCAAAAACAGTCAGAGTAATGAAAAGGGTCATGACCACATGGGTCCCAGAGGGAGAGTGAATGTGAAGCGGTCAAAACACAGTTTGAAGTAGGATACAATTTATGCAGTGCAACACAGTTTGGCAGGCAGCCTAACTGGCCTAACAATGATGCAGTGTAATGCTGAGATGTGTTTTATTACTACCAAATGGAAAATCAGCTTATGTAAATATAATGTAAGCCTGTTATAATTGTAATTAAGATTACAACAGTGTTTGCTCTCTATTTGTCATCCAGGACCAGATTATCAAAAATATGTGCTCAATGAATGTAACCTGCTGGAGTCTCCACTTGTTCATTCTTCTGGTTGTCATGGTACCTGGGCTCTGGTACCTCTAAATATATTTTTAGAATTGTTAACTTTTAACTGATACTTAGTTTTTTTTTTGTTTACTTACTGCATTCAGTGAAATGTTCAACAGGGTTTCTGGATGAGTGAGCATATGATCCGTAATATGTCTCTCGCTCTCTGTCTCTCTCCCCGCTACTAGGTGTGCATGGCAGCCAGAGACCCTGAGACACATTATTGCTGGAGTCCATCTGGTGAAAATCTGGAGGTGTGTGTGTGTTCTTTATCCTTCTCATGATGCCTGTGACAAGAATCCATCTTGGACCTGAGTCAGGGGAGCACATTCGGCTCCACACAATTAGAAGAGAATGTGGGCAGTGATGTATATATGTATATAGTTATATGCAGTTCACGTGTGATTTGCAATCTTTTAGTTGACCGTTGGCTTTCCCTTTGACTGTCCAGAAGGCTCCGGAAGGCCCAAGGGGGGGCTGACCATGAAGACGTGAGCTGGAGGGACAGACGAGGGGCCGTCAGGATTCTTTACTCATGTCAAGCCTCATACAGCACAACGCATCCTTGTTTTTCTGTCGATACTCGCCGTATTGACGGGACCCATGATGCTGTGCTGTAAAATCCCAAATCAATGACTAATTATTTCATGATGAATTACAAAATGACCAAAATACCATTACTGACATGATGAATAACGTTCCGATTCTGCTACGCCCCCAAAAAGCCAGCTGGTCATTGCTATTTGACGTCACGATGTACAAAGCCTATCGACCCTTTCCACCCTTTCCTATTCCCTCAATTATAATTTAATATATATAGAGGTCACAAACTGAAGCTCCTTTCATTTCCTGCCTGGTGTTTCAACGGCCAGCCGAATGCCTGGCATGAGATTTGTTGTGTACCTTTAGAATGCACCATTTTAGCGTGTGTAATGATTGATGATTATGTTTCTATGCATAGTTCTATTTATGTACTGTTGTACTGTAGACATTATGTCCCAGGGTTACAGTGATGATTGGGAGAGTGCTTGTTAAATGGTCATCACCATACTTTTGTCCTTAATAGAAAGGCTTGTGGTCTTTCACTGTATTTTACTGTGTGTATTGTACTATTGTGGGACAATTCTGGTGACATTCAAATCTGGTGAAACCTGCCATTTCAGGAAACTTGAAACTTGAGAAAACTGCTGTTTTGCCTAACGATATTTCAATTTCGTTTTGGTTGTTTAAGAGCAACTTTTCTGATCTGAAGTGGCTGATGTTTCCCAGACTAACCAACGGTATGGTCGCACCAGTACCTAGTACCACCAGTACCCAGTACCTAGTACCACCAGTACCTAGTACCAGTACCTAGTACCAGTACCAGTACGGCCTTTGGAGGCAACACAGGGGTACAGGAAGGGGGCTTCTTTTTGGGTTTCAGTCCCTTGCGTGCGTTCGGTCTTTAGTATTCATTAGATCATCATCACCAACCTTTTTGAACCTGAGAGCTCCTTCAAGGGTACGGTGTAATATAAAGGGCTATTTGTTTAACAGGGTACAAATTCTTCACATTCTTCTCGTCTTTGAACATAGTGTTTGCAATTGTCATCATTTCTCCTTTCAAGACCTCCCTGTCCCAAAAAGTCTTTTTTGTTCTCTATCAAAAAATTTGCTGCTCTAAATTAAGTTTCAGTTGCTTTTTGTGACTTTTTCACTGGCCTTGTGAAAAATGACCGTTTGCCCAAAGCTGCTTTTAACTCCCGGGCCTTTTCTGCCCGTAGGGCACTGCCAGGTGGGTGGTTGGCATGGAAGCTAGTGTGACAGGTAATGTCTCTCCACATTGTGCTGCTTTGCCGTCGCCACAGTCGCCCCGCAAATGAGACATAGACGCTTGTACTTTACTGTCGTAAAACGTTTCAAAGTTTTCTTTCACTTGTCCGCCATGTATTTCTTTATTTTGTGGGTATAACCTGCATCTAGCTCCAGATTGTATTTGCGCTCGCTAGATTGTCTCAACTTTCTCAGCTTGTCTCAACTTTCCAAGTTCAGAGTTCATAAAACATTTTTGTTTTTAAAATGTTAAATTCTATATTGCCATTTAAATCTACATAAATTGCAAGTGTTATTGATTAAAAAATATCAACGCAATTAAATAAACATTTTTCTCCATGGTAACCAGTGCTATTTGTAGAACATGCCCTGTGGGCTCCTCGCGGGGTCCCTGTGGGCTCCTCGCGGGGTCCCTGCGGGCATCCAGGTGCTCACAGCCACTGTGTTGGCCACCCCTGCATTAGATCATATCCATTGCTTTGCTTTATTTAACCCTTGTATGGTGTTCGGCTCTGTGGGACCCATTTTACGTTGTAATTTTTATTTATATAAACATCTGTTGAGTATGTTAACGTAAAATTGTTTGATTGTGTTGAATTAAAAACCCAGAATGCAGTGGGTCCACCAGACCCACACACACTGGCTGAATAACAAAAATATGAACACCACACACGGGTTAATACATTGTTTACTTTGCTCTGCAGTGTGTGTGAACTAGCTTACTCAATGCTTAATGTAAGTTTGTTACGGTGCTGCTCTGTAGTCCTCACCGCCCCCACTGGATTAGCCTCGGGTACACCACTGGGCCTCATGTTGACAGTCCAGTGGACTCTCACTGCTAGTGGCCATGTCGTTTTGTTCTATTTGAATATTTATTTTATTTTATTTATATTGTCATACTTTACATTCAGAAATAAATCACTTTACCATCTAACCTTGAAGCCACCTTTTCTTAACATGCTTAACCTGAGTGGGGATAATTCGTTATCCGTTACATTCAGTCATTCATTATTATTGATCATTTATTTGGGTGCACTTCCCGAGGGCATTCCATCTGTTAGCCGGCCTGGTCACATTTAGTGATTCAGGAGACGGGTGTTTGTGGAGGTGCAGGTGATTAAGCTCTCTGCAGGAGAGACAGGAGCGGTCCTGAGTGGGTGGCAGGTGTTGTCTGTGTCAGAATCACCTGTTTGCTCTTTTAAAACGCGGTAGCTGCACCAATGGGGGAGAGAATCAGGCCGCTGTGGAGAGTGTGAGAGGGATTACGACGCTTGGCTGCTACTATTTAGATTTTGAGACATTTAAGTTATTCAAATAAACTGCAGTTTACAATGCCCATAATGACCTGGCTCTGAATTCTGGAAATGGAATGAGAGCCCCGTTCTTCCCTCTCCCATGCAGTGGGAGTCAAAGGTCCACTTTTGGCTGACTCCAGCATCGATGAGGGCGCCTCTGGTCAGTTCTTGAGTCTCCCGGATCCGGGGGGGGGGGGGGAACCTTTGCCCCCCTCACCTGGGGGCAAAGGTTGAGGGGTACCAGGAGTTGTCGAATATTGTGGCCTCCAGCATAGGTAGGCCTGTGGAAATGGCAAAGGGCTCGTACCACAGCCAGCAGCTCCCAACCGGTAACAAAATAACTGTGCTCAGGTCTGCTGAGAGAGCGACTGTAGTCAGACACCACCTGTCCTTCTTGTTTCTTGTTTCCCCTCAGCGCCCACGAGAGGCCCACATCACTGGTATCAGTATCCACAATGAATGGTCTGCTCGGCTCTGACATTACAGAGATAGACAATGTGGCGACTTCAAGGGACTTTGGTGAGGAACCTCTCCATCAGCTGTTCAAAGGTGGCTGGGGTGTTTCAGAGGCCAGCTGACGTAACCTTGAACCGCCACAGCCGTTGATTGATAAAGAAGGCTGTCTTTGGTCAACTTGTATCTGGATCACAATGATCCTGATACAATCCAAGATCAGGTCATCCTTTTTACTTTCCTGCCTGTTTTTTCAAAGCAACATTGGATTGGATCACCCCGATACAAACCTTTTAAAATGACCAAATCTGGATTACCAGTGCTCAAAATGTGACTACATATCACAATGTAGGCTACTTGCTAGGTGACAACAGTTAGAATAGCCAGGGTTGGGTCACTGTCTAGTTTATGTACTTCATCACTATAATGGTTAAACAAGGCAAAATCATCTCTGAATCCAACCTTCTGCTGGGATCAAGATAATCCATATTTCTTTTGATGAAATGTATGCCAATCCTACTTAACAGTGTTAACAACACATACTGAAGGTCACTCCAGATCAAAATTAGGACTGGATAATGTCATCTGGTTCGATTTCAGAATCCTTTATTTCTTTTGAACACCCCATGTTCACGATTTGATCCAATCCGATAGCCGAAACCTGATCAGATTACTTCTGAACAACCTGGTATGTGTGGTGTCTAGGCTGTGTAGATATATTCTGCTTATCTATATCATCTCATCTCACATATTATTGTATACATCTGGAATGCTGCGTGGATACCACAATATGAATGTTTCTGAGGACATTTCTTTGCACCGTTTAATCATCCAGCCACAAGTACAGGTTAGACAGTGAATACAGAGACAGGTCATTAAGGAGCAGGTAGGGGTTAGACAGTGAATACAGAGAAAAGTCATTAAGGAGCAGGTATGGGTTAGACAGTGAATACAGAGAAAAGTCATTAAGGAGCAGGTATGGGTTAGACAGTGAATACAGAGAAAAGTCATTAAGGAGCAGGTGTGGGTTAGACAGTGAATACAGAGAAAAGTCATTAAGGAGCAGGTGGGGGTTAGACAGTGAATACAGAGAAAAGTCATTAAGGAGCAGGTATGGGTTAGACAGTGAATACAGAGAAAAGTCATTAAGGAGCAGGTGTGGGTTAGACAGTGAATACAGAGAAAAGTCATTAAGGAGCAGGTGGGGGTTAGACAGTGAATACAGAGAAAAGGCATTTAAGGAGCAGGTGGGGGTTAGACAGTGGAGTACAACTACCAGGACAATTACCAATTCATATCCAAAGCTTGCTTTCCTATCCAAAATGTTGGAA
>OMKI01052354.1:0-10000 GCA_900302315.1 Phycis blennoides
TCTACAGTGCTAGAGTGACACACAGCAAGCCATATGAATATGAATAGGATATTTACAGTAGCGTAGCTGGAGAGAGAGAGAGAGAGAGAGAGAGAGAGAGAGACAGAGAGAGAGAGAGAGAGAGAGAGAGAGAGAGAGAGAGAGAGAGAGAGAGAGAGACGAGATCTGTATGCAGGAGCCATGCCTGGGTGGGTGTGAGATGAGAAGTGTGTATTTGGCTCCGGGGCTCTGAGCCTGTATAGATGAAAGAAACACATGTCAATATGAGAAGGGTCCAGCGGGCATGTAAAGAAGAGCAATCTCTCTCTCTCTCCACCTCTCGGCCGCTCTCTCCCTCCCTCTCTCTCCCATCTCTCACCCACACGCAGGCGCTCTAAATATATGCCCAAGGGGCTGCTCTGACGTGGCATTGTGAAACGATGTAGGTCAAAGTGGCGCGCTGGCGAATTCAAAGTGTTAGTTGTTGTTTCCGGAACATGCTGTCCAAGGCTGTTGTTACCAGTCCTGCGGTCACAGCGGTGTGCTCGGCTCAGATGGGCATTCATCTCTTGTCTTGCGCTCGTGTTTACGAGTGAGTCATTAATTCGTCTCATTTGTCTTAAATTAATCCGCCGTGAATTTTTTATTAAACTGCCAAAATGTTTGAATCCCCGAGAATTCAAAACGTTAATATTTAAACATCACACACAAAAGCAGCTAATTGAATGCGGGCGTTCGGCCCACATTGCGTTCACATCTGAATGTGGAAATCTCTTGTGTTCCAGGACCGTCCGTCACTCCCAGCTCCCGCTACACGGCTATGACCCACAGCGAGTGACATCTCTCTTCACACGCCCACACCCACACACCCACCCACCCACACACTCACACAGAGACACACGCACACACACACAAACACACACCAGCCATCGCCGGTTCCCACCATGGGCTCCCGCAGCCAGGGCTTCTTCCACCACAACCACCACCACCACCACCACCACCACCGCGCCATGGTGCCGGCGGCCGTGCCCCGCCTGCTGGCCGAGAGCAGCAGCCTGCTGGGGGGCATCGCGCAGATCACCCCCAACCTGTTCCTCAGCCGGGGCAACGTGGCCTCCGACCGCAGCCTGCTGCTCTCCAAGGGCATCACGTGCGTGGTCAACGCCACCATCGAGCTGCCCAACTTCAACTGGCCGCACGTGGAGTACGTCAAGGTGCCGCTGGCCGACATGCCCCACTCGCCGCTCTCGCTGTACTTCGACAGCGTGGCCGACAAGATCCACAGCGTGGGCCGCAAGCGCGGCGCCGTGCTGGTGCACTGCGCCGCCGGCGTGAGCCGCTCCGCCTCGCTGTGCCTGGCCTACCTCATGAAGTACCACCGCGTGTCCCTGGCCGAGGCCCACGCCTGGGTGAAGGCCCGGCGGCCCGTCATCCGGCCCAACGGGGGGTTCTGGCGCCAGCTCATCGAGTACGAGAGGAAGCTGTTCGGCAGGAACTCGGTGAAGATGGTCCAGACGCCCTACGGGGTGATACCCGACGTGTACGAGCGGGACCGCAGGACCCTGGCGCCGTACTGGGGCCTGTGATGGGGAGAGGACCGGACTAGCGTGGGGGGGGGGGGGGGGGAGAGGAGGAGGGGAGATGGGGAGGAGGCGAGGAGGTAGCCGCGAGGATGGTGGTGGTGAGGTTTGTGAGTTGTTGCTCTCAGCCTCGGGATCAGCCTCTGACCCGCGCGTGTGCTCGGGTTCCTCTCTGTATGTAAAAAGTTTAACGGACGATTGAATGGAAGGATTCCAACCGAACATTGAGGAGTGGGGCTGCTCTGTGTCCAGCCGTTCTCCAGTACAGACACTTAAAATCCTTTTGAGCAGTTAATCAAGTGGATGATGTGACTTCCCCTTCGTTATCTTCACGGAGAAAAAAAAAAAAACCCAGAACATGAACGAAATAGAAGAATAATAATGTTTATGTAAAAAGTTGTACACATCACCAAGTATCCATGTCGGCCTCAAACGTCGGCCTCTTTTCTGCATAAAAACAAATTCTGTCAGTTAAACTTTCCACAGGAACAAGGGCACAAAGAGAGACCCCAACAAAAAAATAAAATAAAATAAAGCAAGTTGAAGGAAAAACAAATGGGGCTGTAGCTGCTCTCTTTGTCTCCTGGTTGACCTTCCCACTAGACTCCATAGGATAACCGTAGATTGCTCCGAGGGCGCTGAGGCCGGGGACACAGACTCGGCCGTGCCCTCCGGATAGCGTAGTGACCGAGGTCCGAGGCCCAAGGCGTAGTGTCATGTGACCGAGGTCCGGGGCCCAAGGCGTAGTGTCATGTCATGGTAATGTGCCAGTTTCTTCGGTGGTTCTCTTCAATGTGTGGGGCTGTATGCTGTACGCTCTTGTTTATGGTAGCACTTTCAAATAAACGTCAAAAAGAGTGAACAAAAAAAATGAAGACGTAGAAAGATAATATTATTAAAAATTAAAAATGTGTTGAGGGAAGGGATATTTTGGAGCAGCTGTTGGAGCGCACCAAAAAAGTGGAAGCATATGGTGGTCGTCAATATATTTGAAATGAAATCATTGAATGATGTTACTGTATCGATTTATTTTCTTTTAAAGGTAAATGAAAGTGCTTCTGTTAAAAAAAAAAGGGTCCCGATAAAGGTGAACTACTTGTAAAAGGTGAACTAAACGTTGGCTAACTCGGACTCCCCTCACCAACACCCAAGTGTCCACCCTGGTGAAGGTTCGGGGAGACCGGCTGTTTGGGGCCTTCAGGTCAGACCACCGCGAGACGGACAGGGACAGTGGTCCGCCACTGTGGATCACAAACCTGAAACAAATCAACCGCAACCAACTGCTTTCACTGCTAAAACGATCATCAAGCACGGCTGTGAAGAGCGACAGGGAAGCTTTGAGGCCTGCCTGTCGGGGTAGCAGAATTGTCCTGAAGTTGTTTAATGACCCTGAAGTGAATTATATATAATGTAACGAAAAAAGAAGCTCACGCCACTGTTTGTGTTTGAATTCGATTAAAAAGAATCCCTGTTACATTCCTTTACTCTTCTCCACGTTATTTGAAGCCTTCGGTGGTTCGGCTGTCGGGAGAAAAAATGTAGAGAGCAGCCGTCACGCATGACCTGATTCGACGCCAAGCTGCCGGGGCGAGCCGCTCCGGTCCGTCCAATATATATATATATTTTTAACATATAATTGGAGATCACGTCTTTTTCTTCACCGCTTGTCACGCCAGAACGGGGCAGCGCTGCACCTTTCATCCAGGGGACGGATAACGCTCCGCGCAGCCCCCCCCCCCCCCCCCCCCCCCCCCCCCCCCCCCGGGCGGGGAACCCCCCCCCCCCCCCCCCCCCCCCCCCCCCCCCTCCCCGGGGTCTGTATCCGGCCATCTTCTATCACTCCTTTCCATTTAGCGTGGCTGCACAGAGCACACAGCCGGCAGACATTGACGAGAGCGCCCACGCTCATCTGAGGGCACCATGCGTGTCATTACTCACGCACACACACACACACACACACACACACACACGCCCCAGCCCTGCCCGACGACAGGTGGGACCCAATGGAGATGCACAAGGGATGGGTTCTAAATTCACAGGGTGTCTGCTCTCTCTTTTCTTCCAGTATTGCTAATCTATGCTCTCTCTTTTCTTCCAGTATTGCTAATCTATGCTCTCTCTCTCTCTCTCTCTCTCTCTCTCTCCCTCCCCCTCTCCCTCCCTCTATATATCTTTGCACTCCCTATCTTTATGTTTGTCTCTCACTCCCTCTCTCTGTATCTCTCTTGATCACTCACTCCCTCTCTATATGTATCTCTCTCTGTATCTTTGGTCTCTCTCTCGGGGAACATGGGAACATTCCAGTCAGAGGCTAAAAAACAAATATGTCTCAGCCATTGCAGCACGCCCGCTCGCATCAGTTGAGTAAGCAGAGCGTTTTACAAGCGAGGCAACCCGGCCATGCGGAACAAACTGCTATATGAAGAATATCTAACTTCAACAAGCCTCACATGCTCACACAGTCTCTTATTCAAGATTCATGAAAAGGTCGAGTCTGATTAAAATTAGCCAGGCAATTATTGAAGTAGGCATATACAAAGGAGATGATTTCAGAGTCATCTACTTGTTTTTAATCACCATAATCACCTTAGTACATTTGCGTGACTACAGCTGTGTGCAGTGTCATGTTTAGGCCCAGCATTACACATGGCATAGGGGGTTCTCCTTGCATACATTCATCCCATTCAAGCAAAACAAAGTCGCTGCCAATTATGGACGATTATTAATAGAGCGCGGCTGTACATTTCAGTACAAATCTGCACGCGTCTGTCTTTGCGGGTGCGCGCATCCCCATGCCACTAGAAACTCCTCTGACAGGCAGTGTTTGGAGAGCAGCATTTGAACTGCTGTGCTTTAACAGCCAGGCGTTCACTGGGACTCTCATCCAAAATGCATGAAAAAAAAAAACCCCATGGTGGAATAGAAATGTAGATCTGAAAGACCCAGCGTATGGGGGAGAGAGAGACAGAGGGAAAAGACACTGTCTAACTATTATTCATTTCCCCAGTCAAATGGTGAGGTTCAACGGTGGTAGGAGCCAATTTCGGTCTCAGCGAGAGATAATGATAGAGAGTGGGTGACCGTGATTCATCTGAAGCTCGAGATGTCGAAAATGATGGAACAGATGCCAAGATGAGATATTGGAAGAAATGGTTCTATTTTTAATGATTACTGCAACCGCATGCGTGTGAACAGATTGAACGAGTCTTATCTTGGGGATTATTTAACAGCCTCAATCCTGTTGGTTTGTATGAGAGTTTAACACACCATGTTTGGATCTTCTCCCTGTCCTTGTAAAAGTGCAAATCATGCTCTAGAAAAGCACTTTTAATTGTAAATTGTTCACACACCGCCAGTAGCGCCATCTTCGCCTCAAAGCACAGGTTTTTAAATCTTACAACGACCGGTCCAATCCACTATTTGGCCCAGTGACGCCACATAAAGGCTGTGCTCGGTCACACTGGAAGCGTTTTGAGACACCAAATGCATCACTTAGTCATACTTGGTCTGTAGCTTCGAGGTACAAGAAGCGACGAGCGTCTTATCCGTCTAAAACGCGAGCGAGTCATCGCGACCAGCAAAGCGAGAGCCAGTTAGTATTAAAGCCTGTGTCGCTCAGATCTCACCTTAACCACCGAGCATCGCGTTAGACACGGCGCCAGAGACAATAGGCGTGAATGTGACGAGTCAAGTGAAGGCAGGGGGAGGATAAAAGATTGTCTGAATTTTAAATGACAGCCTTGTAATTGATTTCCGTGTGTGTGTGTGTGTGTGTGTGAGAGAGAGAGATTTTCTGTAATCCCGCATGGTTTTGGATGTGCGAGAGGAAAGTGGAATTCATTTTCTATAGTCTGCTGAATTTGAAAAGCTGAGGGGTAAAACGTGACGCCGGAGAACACGCCTGAACACAAGAGAATAGTAATGACTTGGTGTCACGAGGCCCCTAGAGCCCGTATTTGATTGGCTGTGGCCGAACGTAAAGCAGCAATGGCCCGGCCTGAAGGCTTGTTGCTACAGAATTTATTCCATTTGGTCGTAGTAATGGGAGACGAGGGCTCTCTGGGACGGGAGGAAACACATTACCGAGGAAAATCTGTGGGATAATGTACTTCATACATTTTGATGAGGAAGTTTGGGGTTTGAGCCAACAGCAATCCAAATTGCCGTTTCTAAATCGACAGGATTCGAGCAAAACGCTTCCAGTAATCACCGTTATGATAATACAATGTTGTACTTTTAAGAATGCAATTTCAAACAAATCAATTCAGAATAATAGCAAGTTTATGGATGTTCACTGAGTGTGTGTGTGTGTGTGTGTGTGTGTCTATTAACGTGGCGAAAAACCACAACGAAACAACCGCATTGTCAATCCACGAATGTAAATTAGTTGGGACGCACAACTCATTTATTTACATTTCACTTCACAATACAGTTCATCACTGGAGTTACACTGCGGCGGTGGTGGTGGGCTGCTTATTTTACAGAGCGTTGCCACAATTTACTTTACACTTCATTTCTTCATGTCTGAATATACAAAAAACACGATCAGTGGCGCACGCAGGCAACAAAACAAAAACACAACAGCAATAAGTTAAATGACTCATGTCTTTTTTTTTTTTTTACCGAGCACATACTCCCATTTAAATATGCAATCAAGTCTTCCAGAAACTCCCACCAGCAGTGCAGAAGGCTATCGCAGGCAGTTCAACACAATACATCCAGTGGTAGATAATGCTGTTCGCTTGGCACAGCCACATTTGACTGTGTCTCAAAGACAAACTTGAGGAATTCAAATGACCTGCCCAAATCCTTTAAGAGGCATCCATTGGTCATAAAGGTTTTCTGGGGCAAAAAAAACAGACAGACACAAACACGCCCTAGACCAGGCCGAAGACCATCCTAAAAATCTGGTGCACGAACAAAGCAGAAAGGTGACTTGGAAGGGGAAAAAACAAAACAAAAACGATACCTTAATAATTCATGAAGCCATCTCGCCGCTACCCCTCGGCGAGTGTCTAATAACGAAGCGCAGCTCTACGTGTTTGCCGCGTCGAGATAACAGTGAGTATAATGAAGTCATGAAGACGTCCGCAGCGCCGGCGTCTCATTTGAAAACGCTGACATGGAGGCCAAAACCAAAAAGGAGGAGAGAGATCTTCACGACCAGCCCCGGTGGATGTTTTTAATACGCTTCAGGGAATTTACACACACAGAGGGTGGCGACACGGCCACGGGCAAGGGAGCGCGGGGGGGTTCTGACTCCATCATGGTCCTTAATAGTCTGGGATGGAGTGAGAGGGAAGGGGACCAAATAAATAGATTCCAGTGACTTCAGAGGTGCTTCAGTTCTCTCCCTCGCCCTTTTGCTCGCCCCACCTCGCTCATCGTCCTCCCTCCTGCTTCTTCCCCCTCGCTCTCCTCCGCCCCCCTCTTTCTCCCCCTCCCTCTATGTCTCTTTCTCCCTCCCTCTCGCTTTCTCTCCCCCTCCCCTCCCCAAGGTGTACGAGCGCAGCATCAGAGGCAGACCACGGTGAGACCCTTTCCGCCCCACTCCCCCCCCACACCGCTCTGTCCTCCGGCACTGTTGCCATGGCAGCGGCGGGCCCAGAGCCCAGGGGTGGGGGTGGGGGGGGGGTCTCAGAGCAGGTCGGGGAGGATGAGGCCCGGGGGCTTGGGCTCCACGCAGTTGATCCAGAAGTTGGCGCAGCTGGCGTGGTACTGGTGTCCCCCGTACAGCAGCTTGAAGTTGTCCGTCTCCGAGTTGAACGCCTGGTGGGGGAGGGGGGGGGGGGGAGAGAGGGGGAGAGAGAGGCGTTCAGAGTGCTTTGCTTTGACGTTTAAAGGGAGGAAAACAAAGCGTGAAAGCACTTGGGAGAAGGGATCAGGGTACGGTGTGTTTGAGTCCGTGGCCAATCTGTCTCCGCGGAGACAGATTAGCGGTCTTGGTTGTGGTTCTGGCGGACGGTGGCCGGTGGCCTTCATGGTGTCACGGAGTCTGTCGCTCTGTTTGGAACCCGTTTGGAATAGATTCGGGTTCACGTCTGCATTCTGATGCCTGCATGTCGTATGTACCTACTAGGTACATGAATATTCCAAGGTGTTCAATGTCTGAAGCCAATCCTACCGATTCTGCCTGTTGAACAGATCCAAATCTGTTCATAGGGGTTGTTGTCATCATGGTGGATCAAATGTAGTTAAAATCAGTGTTAAAACTGCATCTAAAAAAACTCACGACAACAATACAATTTCTTCCGGTGGTGAAATGAATGGATCTCCCACATATAAAAAAACCCCACCCAAGACGCAACGTAACGTCAGAGATCTGACCTAGCTAGCATCTCCCAGGGGCCAACTACTGTGGCTCGGATTCTCGCTTAAGCGATTTAAAGGCTAGTGTGTGTGTATGTGTGTGTCTGTGTAAGCATCTTTAAGTCTTACATCCCTTTGGTGAAACAGCAGAGATGAAGCTATAGCAAGAGAACTGAGTCATGTGCAGGATGAATCACCAGCTCTCCTCCCACGCACACACACACACACCGAAGAGAGGGACGAGGCAATCAAAGTGCGTACAGAGATGGACAGCGCGCCTGGAAGTCACGCACAGCCATCTATCATTCATCTAAACAAAATGGCTGCCTCCACCGGCATTGCTCCCCAGGTTAATGGCTTTCACAGGAAGAAACGGAGTGGAAACAAAAACACCCTTTTCACCCAGCCACTCGGGTTTCACTCGTTCTTAACAAACACAGCGGGCTCCTCTCCTCGCTCTTTAGTGAGTCAGTCTGGTCCCTGAGACTCCGGGCAGGCCCTCCTAGGAATACCAAGGACTGGAAGAGATGGGGGGGGGGGACATAGCGGAACGAACTCCCAACGCCCAGCCGAAAGGAACTGGGTTCGATTCCCTAACGTCTGCAACAGGCTTTCCACCCCCCCCCGTGAGGCGACCCTGAATAAGATGCTCGCCTCCTACTGCTCCCTAACGACACGTACGCGAATTCACTGGCGAGCTGCTGAACGGTTCAACGCGTCTGCTCAATGGGCTACGCGGTAAACGCGGCTAGCTATTACGGTCCCGGCTTCCCTCGCTCCCCCTGGCGGCCCCCTGGCGGCCCCCTTCAGTGTCCACGCCGCTCCCTGCGAGAGGCTCCCCGGCACATCAGCATGTAGCGTGACAGCCCGGCCCGGGTGCCAACACTGAGCCCGGGCATCGCGGGCTGCTGCTCGCACGCCACGTGGCCTTTCCAGGAGGGGCGTCGCCGAACACAAACGTGAATGTCTTCCGTGCGCTGTGGAGGGCAAGGCTGGCTGCGGCAAAGGTCAGCATGACTAATTCGCCGTGACCTTTGCGCCGGGAGTGGAAGGCGAAGGGCCCCCGCTCCGTTTGGAGAACCGAAGTCATTATGCAGACGGGGCCGCGCAACAGCTACGCTACGCTACATCGTGCTTGAGTTTCTTTGTCAAAAATATTGAATATAAAAAACAAACAAGCAAAACAGCATAGTTACCCTCGACTTCCTCTCTTTGGCCACTGCCTGTAAGCAACACAAGACGTGTCAGCATTAGCTTGTCAACTTGCACATCTCTCCTGAGCAAAAAAAAAACCACGGTTCAGACACACCACCCAGCCGCCCGAACGTCAGAGAGAAGAAGCCCCGCCGCCCCCCCGTAACTCCAGGCGTCCGAGAGATGTTCCATCTCAGATGTCCAGGCTGCTTCCACGTCTGGACATCGAGACCGGGCTCGTAGATGTCAGCGAGGATCAAACATCTACACAGCCACCACGGCCACGCCAAGACAATACCCTCATGTATTTATGTATCCTGAGGCGACGCCATAAATACCACTGGATGAGATCATGTTTTGGTTGACTGATTGAGTTACTGTCTTCAAGACCAGGAAGGCAGGCATGTAAAAGAGGCAAGAGACGCGGAGATGGGGACACATCACCATATCTCCTCTGCCACGTCACACTGCCATTCAGAAGACAAGGTCACCGAGTGAGATCTCATCTGTTGACCGTCTCTCCGTCCTGTAAAACTTCAGGAGCGTCCAGCCAGATCACCAAGGACCGCTGTGGATGAGATGCTGGTCGGAGATCGATCCCCCGGTCAAGCTTTTTCTCCGCGCTACGCTTGCTAAGCCCGGCCTCTGAGCCAATCAGAAGAGTTTAAGACAATATGCAAAGGAGGTCACTGAACAGAGAAGGATCAGTCGCGCCTCCTCGTCATGGCACATTTGCATATCTCCACTCCGGTGTGTGTTATGGTCCAGCATCAGTCCTCACAGAGCTGCTGCAACACAGGACAATGTTATGGCTTTTTTGTTGTTGTTTTTTTTTTTTACACTGAAGGACAAGGATGCTATCGCTGCCATCTGCTACAGCAGACTCTTCCTCTCGTCCCCCTCGTCTTCTCGGGAGACCAGTTCCCCATTGGCTTTTG
>OMKI01052374.1:0-25074 GCA_900302315.1 Phycis blennoides
CCACAGAGACTCATGTCACCGACCTCACCGAACACACCAGAGAGACTCATGTCACCGACCTCACCGGAACACACCACAGAGACTCATGTCACCGACCTCACCGAACACACCAGAGAGACTCATGTCACCGACCTCACCGAACACACCACAGAGACTCATGTCACCGACCTCACCGAACACACCACAGAGACTCATGTCACCTCTCAAGACTCACCGAACACACCACAGAGACTCATGTCACCGACCTCACCGAACACACCACAGAGACTCATGTCACCGACCTCACCGAACACACCACAGAGACTCATGTCACCGACCTCACCGAACACACCACAGAGACTCATGTCACCGACCTCACCGAACACACCACAGAGACTCATGTCACCGACCTCACCGAACACACCAGAGAGACTCATGTCACCGACCTCACCGAACACACCAGAGATACTCGTGTCACCGACCTCACCGGACACACCAGAGAGACTCGTGTCACCGACCTCACCGAACACACCACAGAGACTCATGTCACCGACCTCACCGAACACACCAGAGAGACTCATGTCACCGACCTCACCAAACACACCAGAGAGACTCGTGTCACCGACCTCATAAAACACACCAGAGAGACTCATGTCACCGACCTCACCGAACACACCACAGAGACTCATGTCACCGAACACACCACAGAGACTCATGTCACCGACCTCACCGAACACACCACAGAGACTCATGTCACCGACCTCACCGAACACACCACAGAGACTCATGTCACCGACCTCACCGAACACACCACAGAGACTCATGTCACCGACCTCACCGAACACACCACAGAGACTCATGTCACGCCTCTCAAGACTCACCGAACACACCACAGAGACTCATGTCACGGCCTCTCAAGACTCACCGATGGCTGATTTTCGGCGAGGTGTGTGGGCGCCTTAGGGCGATCGAGTGAGAGAAATCACTCGGATCGGCTGTTCAGCTTCAGCGAATCGACTGCGCGAGAAGAGAAACGGACGTGAGCGAGGCGAATCTGGAAGACTTCGCCGAGAGGGAACGCACACAAAGATGGGCTTTTTTTCCTCTCGCTTCATCTCATCATTTTCCCGTATTCTCGATTAGAAAGAGATGTGTTCTAAAGCCGCCCGAGGGAGTGGCTTGACGCGGTTATAATGGTTCTGCTGTGGGACACCACGTGGGAGGCAAGTCTGGGGTGCAAAGTCTTTTGAATAACGTGTTTCCAGTCTCGTACTTCAGCAGTTTTACGAGAAACCACGACTTCCTTGACTTGCAACATTATCTTATGAATCGACGGGGGCTGAATATTTCATTGCCGCTCGTCACTGACCACCGTACGTCTTTTTACGAAATATAGTCCCATGGTGGTCCCCCGGAAGAGGAGAGACATCGGCTCTCCTGGGGCTGGGAGTGGTCTACATGCAAAATGGGCTCAAAACGGTGGCATGCTCAGTCCACTCGTTACAGATATTCTCACAGCACGTTTCACTCTTCATTACCGAATGATGGCACTCAAATAATAGCCGTTCAATCCGAGACACAGCATCTTCAAATAAATCAACAGGTGCATCAGCGTGGAGCTATGTCGAGCTAGGAACTTAAACTGGAATGACATTTCTGCAGCAATGTTATGTTACATGGAAAGTGGCCATAAATTCATATTTGTCTCCGAGTTCTCTAACTGCAAGTCAAATCTATCACAACAAAATCTAAATTTAATTAGCCAAGATTGTAATATTCATTTTAACATCAGAGTAGATTGCAATTAATTCTCTGAATTGTGAAGAGGACATTTTGAAATTCATTTACAAACATTACATTTGCTACAAATGTAATGAATTATAGGCTGTACACCGGTTACTTAAACAAACACAAGCTGTACTGTTTGTGTACACATACTCATACCCATCCCTCCGCATTTTATAACGCGATATTTGCTACCATGTGGAGCTACTGGAGCAAACGAGGCGAATCGGTCAAATGTTCACATGGTGGGTTCTGCACACACCTCTCCAAAAATATACAACAAGCTGATTGCGTCACAAGAGAAACAAGTGTCTGACTACTTTGGTTCACTTGATTTGAGTGTTGGCCAAGTGCTGAAGGGAAGAATGAAAGCATGTGTGGTGTTTGACTCCTACTCTGCCCGTGGTTATGTAATCAGAGGACCCCAAGGTCATCGGCACCTACACACTGCTGTTCTCTGTTGGAATGGATCCACAGTATCAGTCTCTCCATTCGAGAGAGCGAGAGCACCGCAGAGTGATTCTGTTTCACGAGGCAGGGGATGGTGAATGGTGGCCAGGAAGCCATTCTTATCTTCCCTCCACCCCGGAGAGAGTGTGTGCGCGCACGATCGCAGTTGACTGAAATTGAAATCAAAAACTGGCGGAAAAGGCAATGCGTTACGCTGGAATTAAATCTGAAACTGAACTCAGTTGAAACAGAAAGACGGGACTTTAGCGGGATGCACTGCGCTACCCGTAAATCGATGTTTGCCTGTCCTGTCGTTTTTTGTGGGATAAGAAGGGGAGTTAGCATTCACTTCTTTCACCGCTTCCATTGACAAATTTGACACCGTTTTCTGTGTTGCGATCATTAAGACGCATTATTATTAAGACTACGCGTCACACATGATGCGTAGTCTACCCAGACAGAAGCAGCTGATAACATAATTGCACCAGTCGCGCCTCACGGATAGCCTAATAATCGCAGTGCTGAAAATAGTCCCAAATGATTCAACTGTTGTCTCGTCTGTTGTCTTGTTACTGCCGCTTGTCATGAACAAGTGACTATTCAGGAACACATTAAAAGTGCCCTTCCCCTCACACGAACAGGATCTAGGCTACTGCAACTCAGCAAGTCAATGGAAGCGGCTGATGGAAACCAAAGGCTAACTCCCTTTCGTGACTCACAATGATCAATCTAGAATTAAACAACCTATCTAAATCTGGGTATGACAGGCAAACGGCAATTAATGTACAATGAATGACATATCGGTATATCCCTTCAGAATGAAATAGAAATGCAATAAAAATGGATGCTAAGTATCCATCGTTTTCATTTCTTGTTTCTATTGGGAAATCCATCCACTGTGACAGTCAAAATGTGTTATTTTGTTTAAGTTAAATGACAATTTATAATTAGCATTACTTTTCACACAACAATGGTAATTATGTTGTTCCTTACTGAGGATATTTATATATATATATATATATATATATATATATATATATATTATTTTTATTTTTATTTTTTTTTAAGAAAAAAGATTACTGAGGGTATTGGATACCACATGACTTACTAATATGTCATAATGTGTCAGTAACTAATGCCGTAATATAAAAAAGACCACTGTTTTTGATTGGTAAATACAAAAAACTAAAAACTAAACTAATATGGAAAGGGATCTCTCAAACTAATATAGAAAATATTTACCGTATACCGTATAATACACCGTGTGTGTGTGTGCGTGCGTGCGTGCGTGCGTGCGCGCGCGCCTGGCTCACCACTGGTTGCTTTGTGATATCCACCAGGTCTTTAGTGTTGTAATACTGGTGTTTCTCAAACGCTGAGAAGAGCAAATCCAGCACAACCTGTCGCTCTGCCCGGACCATCCTCCCCTCCTGGCGTTTCTTCTTCTCGAACTCCGACTGCGGTGTCACAAAACACACCGCGACGGCCCACGAACAATCAGTAGCATTTTGATCTGCCATTTTTCATTTTGATACGAATCAATCAACATCTCCAGTAGCGTAAAGCAGACATCACAAGGTCGCTTCCCACGCAAAGAGTCGTTATCAACGCTTAAGAGAGATGTGGATGCGCGCACGCACGCACGCACGCACGCACGCGCACACACACTCCTCCTGTACTGTGGCCTTACGTTGACAGCGTGGTTAGCGACAGGCTTATAGATGTTGGTGACTGCTTTCTCCAGCTGCTGCGACAGACGCTGTGGTTTGGTGGACTCCCCGATCTGCCGCCTGACACACACACACACACACACACACACACACACACACACACACACACACACACACACACACACACACACACACACACACACACACTAAGAGAAATCAGCTCATCGTCGAGGGGAAGTAAACACGCCGCCGCTTAGCAGCGTCCACATCAGCGTGTCTGCCTGCGCGGACGTCGTCTTACTTTACCGGGCTGTTGAGCACATTATGATGTTTTCCAGAGCACTGTGCCAACACGGCTGACAGCGGGTTCGCGAGCCCCGCGTTCGCCACTGAATGACAGTTGCTATAGTGATGCCATTGGTGAGCACTCTGTGGCTGGAATCTTGGAAACAGTTTAAGATGCATGAAATTTGTAGTCGTAGTAGTAGTAGTAGTAATGGTTTAATAATTGAATGTCAACATATTTATAGATGGAGATAGAGTAATGCATCATCCTCCGTGGCTACGGTTGTTGTGTAACGGTAAGACATTTTAAATCGTACGTATAGGGAACCGCCGGGGCCTGAAGCACAGTGAGGGACCTTGTGACTCACTCGTTTGTTTGTCGGCCCCCGATGAGCAAAGCCGACTGCTCACGCACTACAACTCGCCCCACTGAGAGCCATACCGTCTGTACACAAACACAAAGTGGCTTCGGTCACGCCGTCTACAATTTCTGAACATCATTTGTGCTGAAAAACCTCAAAGGGCATTAGACGCATCCCAAGTCCTTCATAATTCAAAGGCAACGAGCACTGAACGTTTCGTAACTCTGGGCCGACAAATGCCAATAACATCGGCCTCCATCTTCCCTCAGCCTCCCGTATAACCTTCAGAGGCAAAGACTTTTTTACAAAATCCGAATCACTTATTTCTCAAATGGGAGCCTATTATTTACAAAGCATTAATAAATAGCTATGTACTAAAAGAGTCAGGAAGCTCCCAGTCAGAGTACCCTACTACTCTCTGCTATCGCCGATTCAAAAGGCCTGCATAGTGTCACTAAAGGGTCACTCACTTTTTCATCTTCATGTAGCCGTCAGTGACTGCTGGCTTGCATTCAGCTCTTTGGACAACCATCCCCTCCATGCTAATTTCATCTGAAAAAAAAAAAAAAAAACAAGGACGAAAAAAAAAAGACTTTTGTCATTTGTCAGTTGGCTGATTAAAATGTCTGTTTTTGTTGTTTAGAAATCTGCATTTTCAGAGAAGGGGCATTTGTTCGGTCCAATGCACTGGACCGCCGGTACGAGTCTATGCAAATACACAACCCAGTCTCACGGCAGTTCGTGAAATAGTCACGAAATAGTCCTAATCTATTGATTCGTGTACATGGACACGAATTTCCCTTTTTTTCGTGACACTCACGACTTTCATTATAACCCAAACCCTAACCCTAACCCCTAACCCTAACTTAACCCCTAAACCCTAACCCAACCAACCCTAACCCCTAACAATGATATTCTAGGGTTAGGATATCATTAAAAGAGAACTGGCGGCGGGTCCCCGGGCAGCTTTAGCTGGCGTCTTCACCAAGAGGCTCATGGGTACTGTAGTATTTAACTGTAAAAACGTGGTGCAGAAATACATTAGTGTGAAAGTCGTGCTGAGTGTCATGAAAAAAAAAAGGAAATTTGTGTCCATGTACACAAATCAATAGACTACGCTTCGTGACTATTTCACGAACTGCCGTGAGACTGTGTTGAAATACACATACTGTATGTGGTCAATACTCTGCGGTTAACGATCGCACTTGTCCATGCCCATCTTCAGCTTTACCACAAATTGCTGCAATTACATGCAATTATTGGACCATGACTAGCCAGAGCCCTTGTCGGTAGCGCTATTAAACCCACACATGTGTGTGGGTTTAATATGTGCTTGTGTGTGGGATGAGCGATCTCCTCCAACAGTCCATCTTTGATTTGTAAAATGACTGTGATTGGACCGTGTTCTGACAGATGAGGTCAAAACTCTTTGAACACTGATAAGGCAGGCGGTGTTTTATTTAGAATCGGATTCCCTGGCCTTTGAACACCAAATGGGGATGATTTGCCAGATACTGTGCCTCATTACAAAACAGTTTGTCGATCGTGTATGTCGACATCCACAATCGTTGATTTGCCATTTCTGAACGCAAATCAACGTGGAGAAATAGGACAAAGAGTTACAAAGAGCCGTGTGGTTTTTATTCCTTTAATACAAACAATGTTTTGTCTAAAACATCCTTTTGTTCTTAAACTCATCCCACTGTCACTGGTCTGGGTCAATGCCAGGAGTGATCCTGCACATTTCCCTTTCTCCAGGATCTACAGCAGAGTTTTTCGGGGCCTCAATACGGACGTGTAGTGAAATCACAGCAAAAAAAAAAAAAAAAAAACACATAATGGCGGCAGAAGCCAGGAGGAAGACAAAAGAACGAGGCGTATGAAAAGAAATCCGAGCAACCTAACAAGTTCAAGAGGTCCACATTTCGCCCCCGTAATCCATTTTTCCAGAATGAATTTCTCTCCGCTCTCCTCACCTCCCAGCGGCCGACCTCGCCTGGGTTGCCAAAGCAAACAAACTGCCTGCCATCCGCCCCCACGCACGCCTCATCTCCAGCTACACGTCTCTCCGTTATCGTCGTCCATCTTGAAAAGAAAAGAAAAGAAAAGAAAAAAAAAAAAGAAAAAAAACGTAAACACGCCGCTCACCGTTTTAAGTTACTCCTGGAGACTTAATTCCTGAACCTGGTTTCATGTTGGGACCGCGACTATTTCTAGGCGGCGCATTAACCAATTACGGTAATGTGACCGTCAACACCAACACACACACACCCACCAGGAGTGCCAAGACAACGGACAGATGGAAGCTGTTAGACGAAGCTGACCTCTAATCCCATTTCCCATTAGCCTCCGGACACAGAGGGCAATGTCATTATCCGGAAATGAATTTGACTTGATCTTATTTGGCCACCGGTTGGGATTTCAACATGGCTCACGATGCCGATGACACGATCCTCCGCAGATGAAGCAACGGCCTCACCTTTAAACCCATGATCCCCGAGACTAAAAACGGTGGCGGCCGTGATGCGTTTGGCTGCCGTGCATGTCTGTGTTCATCATGTGCCCAGAAGACACGGCGAAAGGGAAGAGAGAAAAGTGACATAGCTCGTAAGCTCATACATAACTCTATTTTAAGTGGTTGCCATGCCAGCGTCACAGCAGTCAACCACTCCGCATTACGCCACAAGCTCAGACACCCTAACCATGAATAATTCAATAGCTCCAAATGCAGGGCGGGCGCTCATCATTGGTTAATTAATTAAAGGTACAGTCTTCAGAAGATACGGTTTGGACAACGCCTGGAAGGAAAGGTCGGGTTCCCGCTCTACGGCCAGCAGCTACAACGAGGAAGAATCCGGAAGAATCCACAGTGCAAAACATACCTTTGCACTGTGACCTCACTGAGCATTTGTGCAGGGATGTGTTGATTACGCTACTGCTAAATGTGTTAAAATAAGAAAAATACCAGCAAGCTGAGGTCAGACAGAAGGCAAATAGGAGATTGCACATACAAAGAGCCCCGCAATCCTATACTGAATCAAAGTCGTACGCTGAAAGAAGACAAGGAAACACTTAAAGGTGGACCATCGCACTTTTATAATCTAAAGGAGGGCTGTGACATGTTTTTGTGTTTGAAAAATAACTGAAACGACCACATCAACTCAGTTTCTGCTAAAATAAATGATGAAAGTTGGACCATTGCCATCATTGATCCGCATAATGTATTCTATGGTTCTCTGCTCCCTCTTTAATTTAACATTATTAGCTTTTAATCTTTTTTCATCTTCAGCCCATTACACCATAAGTGGCTCACTGTTCATTCTGAAAGTTGTGGGGGTTTTTTTTACGTTGTTTGTAGAAAACAATATCTTAATATCCCTCCATTTCATGAAATGAATAATATGTTTTAAGTCCAATGGCCAATGCCAGGCCACTGCAAAGAGCTTTCTGAATTATACATAGTGCTTGAGTGCAATAGATTAGCTGTAGATCATCGAGATCGCAGTACATTGCATTGACACCACACATAACCCGGTCTTGGCGGTTTGCTGTTGTATGGGCACGGCAGAAAAGCCATCTTAACTATTGAATGTGCTGTGAATACTGTGACAACAACCAGAGACAGCCAAGCACATTGACCAGAGAGAGAGAGAGAGAGAGAGAGAGAGAGAGAGAGAGAGAGAGAGGGAGGAGAGAGAGAGAGAGAGAGGCAGAGGGAGAGAGAGAGGGGGTGGAACTGAGATGTGGTTTTTCCTCTAAGCAACCAGTGCACTGTGTGATTTTCTCAGACAGCGCGATCCACCAGTTGCCATCGCACACAGTCTCTCTCACCTGGCAATCGCTTCAATCCGAACCGCACAGAAAACCCTCACATACCAAGTCCCTGGCAGGAGGACGAAAAACTGAAAGGGCGGCTTTGTTCGTGGCACACACACACACACACACACACACACACGCACGCACACTTCCACGTCTGTGCGGGGCTGGAGCGTACAGCAGGCGGAGCGGTGGATTGCGGCATGGAATGGAATCTAAGAAGGATGGACAGCGAAATAAGGCAGATCAATCCTGACTTACTGCAGCCCAGCAAGAGCTTCAAGAAGCCCTCCTCGGGCACAATCACGCTCAACGTCGGGGGCTTCCTCTACACGGCGCACCGGACCACCCTGGTCAAACACCAGGGCTCGCTGCTCGAGGAGCTGGCCAACGGGAAGAAGCCCGTGCAGCACACGGACTCCATGGGAAACCCTTTCATCGACCGGGACGGACCCGTCTTCCGTCACGTGCTGAACTTCCTGCGCACCGGGGACCTCCAGCTGCCCGACGACTTCCGGGAGGCGGGGCTCCTCCGCAAGGAGGCGGAGTTCTACCGCCTGAGCGAACTGCTGGACGGCGTGTTCGAGTGGGAGGAGCAGCGGAGCGCCAAGCGGGAGCCCGCCTTCCTGGAGATGACGGACAGCCACGAGCGCTCGCAGGGTCTCAAGGTGTACTGCAGTGACCCGGCGTTCATCGAGCGGGTCAAGGCGCGGCTGGTGCAGATCTCCAAGAGCCGCCTGGACGGCTTCCCGGAGGAGTTTGAGGTGTCCTCCAACGTGATCCAGTTCCGCCACTTCATCAAGTCGGAGCCGGGCTCCCGGCTGGTGCTGAAGGAGGACAGCACCTTCCTGTGCACCCTGGACTGCCTCAAGCTGGAGACGGTGATGCTGGCCCTCAAGGGGGGCTACAAGCTCATCACCAGCCTCGACAGCAGCAAAGGGTCGGTGGTGGCGGCGGAGGCCCTGCACTTTGTCAAGTAGGACGGCGTTAAAAAAGGACGAGGGTCGTGGCAGAGAGAGAGCCAGGGGGGGGGGGCCCCCGGGGACACGTGGAGGGGACGGGGGAGGAAGCGGCGCCCCGATTCCCACAGCCACCCTACACCACCGATCCTCCGTGTGTGACATCGTTGATAGCTTGTCTTGTGTGCAAAAAAAAAGTTGTTGTGTCATGGGGTAGGGGGCATCCAACGCAGGGCGAGCGTGTCATCAGGGGTCTTTTAGGAATTTTAAGTATCACGATACTCTTTTAAGCAAGTGTCTTTGCGGTTTGGGTTGATCTTCGATCGAAATGAAGGGCATCCTTTTTCGAAACATTGTTTTGAACGGGACGCGGGGTCTGATCTCACACGAATCAAATCCTTTTTGATCAAATTTGTACTTTTTTTATGATATGAAGAAGCCTAAAGCATTTGTAGTCCTAATGAAATCAAAACAACTTAGAACGACTTTCTGTCATGTCGTTCTTAATCCACCTTACAATGTGCGTGTGTGTGTGTGTGTGTGTGTGTGTGTGTGTGTGTGTGTGTGTGTGTGTGTGTGTGTGTGTGCGTGTGTGTTAAGGATTATTGTTAACTTTGTTTCCAGCATGATGCATGTACCTTTAAGTAACTATGTTTTGTTAGTGCCATATTGTTTTTATTCAGAATCGAAATACAGTAACCAACAACTGTTCAACTGTTCTCTCAAATGTCTAAAAAAACCGAAATAAAAGTTGCAATCAAAACCTTCAACAATTACAGCTGGTACTTTTCTGCCGTATGTTGTTGGTGATTATAACATTATTAAATTAGCTGGTCTTCTTGGGTCCAAAGTCTTTCTATGTGTTTCATTTTAATGACATAATATTAATTAATGATGGGATAGCTGCTGATACTATTCTGTCCAAGTCTAGGAAACCAGAGGAACTGAAACTCCCACCTGCTTTGACAGCTTTGGAACAGAATCGTTTTTTTTCTTTTCCCTTTCACATTTCTAAATAACCCTAACAAAAAAGCCAGTCAACCAGAGCCTCAAGCGCCGAACGCTGCAAATATTTTTTTTAAACAACATGACTCTTCCAATACACACAGTCACACCGTATTGGAGGCTTATAGGCACGCGCACAAGGGCTTTTTCTCCGTCTGCCACATTCACGTACAAAGACATGCCATCTTATTTGTTGCCATGGTTGTATGCCTCTGAATGCCAGGCAGATGAGTCACTCAGCCCTGACTTACAGAGACTCTGAAAATGAAAAGACAAAAGGAAATGGAAGAATGGCCGCTAGATGAGTTTGAGGAACAGAATGAAGAGTGGAAATCAGCTTTTCGCAGCCAAAAGGAGAAATACAAGCTCACTACCGTTCAGACCGATGAAATGCAGCGTGGTTTAGTCGAGTTCAAATTCAATTCAGGAGTCAGTTTCCAATGACTGATGGAACCGCAAACATGGTCATATAGAAAACTATACAACCCACAATGCACTGTAAATGAAGCACATTAAGCCCTCACATATTTAATGCTGATATCCTCAGGAAGAGCTTAGAGATTTCTGTCATGAGCATGGCTTGGTCCAAAATTGCACAACAGCATTTAATATAGCCTAGATGAGAACAATGTGTAGTATACCAGAAATCCTATTTTAGAATGCAGTGTACAGCGTAGCAAATTTACGAACATTGACGTCAACCTACAATATACACTGACACTATATTGTCGTTAGATTACTTTCTTCCCTATGCTGAAGCCATAGTTTACCCAGTGTCCTTACCACCCCAAACAAATCAAATGAACATGTAAAAAGATTTTAATAAACCAAAAGCAAGTAGGTAGTCAGCACCAGCCGGTGAGATCAAACCACGTCATATTTGATATTTGAACATACTGCCAGGGATGAATAATGTCATGAATCAATTAATAACTTGCTATGGGCTTTTAATGCACCTTCTTGGTGTGCTCGCCAATTTTACAGGACAATTTGAGCAACTGGTCTTCAGAAGGGACAAGAGAAATTCGTAATTTACTCCTAATTATGTTAATACAATTCGTTAATCGTCAGAAAATGGTGTCTCATCAAATCAAATCATTTCAGTCAGACTTCCTTCCTTCAAGCGGACTTTAATGGGGGGATTTGCCCTCCTTGCTATGTAGCCAAGTGGGTGGGTAGCCAATTACCGTGCACTCATATTACGTCACCGAGTTAGTGACAAACAAATGTGACCAATTGACTAGCGACAAGGGCGCAGCTAGCTGAGTGGCATTTTTGACTTCCGAACTACACAAAACGAAACGCTCAGAGATATTAATGTATTTCATCTGTAATGCCATTTGTAGTACATAAACTTGTTAAAGGGGTGTGTTGCATCGTCATAAAAATAGCAGCACATCTTTAAAATCCCAAAAAGCATAGCAAGACATTAACTCACACTAATTCAGAATCACAATTTTTGATGTTCACTCTCAAGGTGCTGTTGAAACTGGTAGGCAGTGGCAGTGTAAAATACAATTCACAGCAACCCACATAGGACACTGATTTATTTAACCATCATATTTCTACAGAAAGTACCTTCACAGCCCTAGTTGTTGGGAGTAGTTTCACAGCGCTAGTTGCAGGAGGCGCCTTTGTCGCCTCCTGCAGTTTGAATTCCCAGTTGGCTTCCAATAGAATCCATTTTTACTTCATGGGTTTTTTTTCGCCAGCAGTGGTTCCTGAAGTGCTGAGCACTTGGATGGCAACATCTCTTGACTACATACCTCTTGAAAAGCTAAACTGAACCACGAAACTTGACATTTGCAGTGGGCTGTACTTGTTTTGCCAACTGCACAGTAAAAATGGTTTTATATATTATACATAGATAAAACTTTATATACTAGATATACCTATATATATATAGCTATAGGAGACATATTTCTACATATAAAAAAATATATTTTGCAGTTGACTAAACAGGGCCCACACAGCCAACTGCAAATGTCAAGTTCAGTGGTTGGGTGTAGCTGTTCAAGAGGTATCTAGTCAAGAGATGTCACCATCCGAGTGCTCAGCCCTTCAGGAACCATAGCTGGCGGAACACCCATGAAAGCAAGCCAGACAGACTCATTCTAATTAAATACACAGCAGCCTCTCTTCAGGACCAATGCATGTGGAGCGTGTTCTGCATACCATAGATCTAACTAGGGACTCGCGGCATGCTGTTAATACGCAAACTTGAGCAAAAGCAAAATGTGTTGCATTTTGCGATACTAAAATGTGGCTCTCGAAAAAGGCATAACGTAATTACAAAATAGAGTGTTGGGTGGACGCAATTAAAACCTTGGGTAATGCTAGTATTTAACACTGGATGTCACATTTGGAGAAACTGAAACAGCTTTTACCTCTACCGCATTTCTGTGTGCTACACAGTTGTGCGTGTGTGTGACTCACGTTGAGGGTTTGCTGCGAGAAATAAATACAGCGCTCCGAGCTTCGGCCTTGAACAATTTCAATAGACACACCGACTGAGAAATATCTGGGTTTTCGAACGACACAAATGGAAGAGTCAGCGCAAGACAAGTGAAATTCGACTGTACAAAACAATTACAGCTTATCGTTATCATGTCATTATCATTGTCGGACTATTGTTGCAACTACATCTGTTGCTAGGCAACCACCTAATCAACATATGGCTTGTCAAAACAGACCAAAAGTAACACCATTATCCATGTCAAGAGAAAACCCAACAGTGTCAAATTAAACAGCGTTTTTAATCCCTTGTATTATGGTGTCAAAATCCATAACACACCGAATACACAGGTGTTGCATGTAAATTAATATGTAGGGAATCAGCCAACAAGAGATAGAGGTGTGAATGGTGAGGCTATCGACATGCATAAATGTAGGTGAATGACTTCCAACGGCATGAGTACCACTGCATTGTACAGCCATATTTCAGCTCCAAACATTTATATGCAATTCGAATTGAAGTGAGTCAACTCATTGTTTGTGTATTTTGTGAGGAGTCCTCTGAAGATGAAAACACGACATTCACATTGCCATAGCAGATCTGATCTGCAGACCCACTGAGCGAGTGGCCACGTCTGACCAATTACGCACAACTCTTCTGACCTTGATGAGGTCTAGCTATTGAGGCAAGGCTTTCAAAGACTGCACTCCACATTGGCATCTTAGATTAAAAAAAATCCTATCCAATATTGCATCAATATAGAAGGTGAAATTGGGGGATTGGAAATGTGCATCTTGTCAATGCATAGAAACCGTGTGATGCCATTACTGTAACATAATATGGACTCAAATCCAGCACAATGCTGAATCCAAATATAACATAAAAGAATGGTCCAGGGTGATTTAAAGATAACAACGGTCTCCAGACAGTACTTGATGGGCACAGAAAAAAAAAAAAAATCCATAGGTGAAACATTGACATTAAGAGGACGCAAAATGATCCCTGCCAAGCTACTCCTTTAAGCAGTAGACATGTAACGAGCGAAAACAGAGCAACAACTGCCCTCTAGTGAGTATTGTGATAATATAACAAGTGGGAGAGAGTCCAAGCTAAAAACCACTAATAATTCAGAATCAAATGTATTCAGGTCTTAAAACTCACTAGTTAATATCAATAGGACAACCTCTCTGCTAACTCATAACTCATCAACATCAACATGGTAACCTGTTGTTAACCAACCACGTGACACCATGTGTTTCAGGAAGTCTTCGATTACAGTTATTCGGATTGAAATGAGCAGATCCAAGGTCTCTGATGCACTGTGAATCTGTGAATAGTGATGGGGCGTTGTGGTTATAGCTTTATCTGTGTGAATCAAGAGAGCAAGCAGACCCCCTCTATCCTCTGTCCTAAACGACTATGGAAGTTAAGTAACACTGGGCAACAGTTTCCTTGGAGATTTAGCAGCCTGTGGCACTGACCGGTTTCAGTCTGGCTGAAGACCGCAAGCGCCTGGCCACCCACTGTCTGCATTGTGAAGGGATGGTCTCTCGGGATCTTCAGCGCTTCAACCTTCTCCTCATGAGAGCTCAGGGTGCTCAGTTCCTCATTTAGCTTGAAAGACACCTGGGAGACGGTAAAATATACATACATATTATATATTCTGACTTAAAAAAGCAAAACACCAAACTGCTTTTGTACAGTTATCTGCTAAATGTTAAAAAAAAATGCTCTTGCAGTCCACCATTAAAATATTTACCATGGATCAACATTATAACAGGGGCAATGTAATGTAACAACAAGGGTCTAATGCATTGCCTGCCCAAGGAAAATCTTGGAACACATAACTATAAAAAAAAATAATTAATCACTGTGTAACAACTCATGTTGAATTAACATGCCAAGAAAAGAAATGTGTGGGAGATCGTAGACAATCCCTGGCAGAACATTTGCTCCTCTATTAATTGTTTGGTCTATGCTAGAGGCCTATCCCTCAAAAACAGCTGTGTCAGACCACGTGATCAGGCAGTTGTTGGTCCTTGGTATGCTGTGATTGGTCAACAACTCATAAAGCAATTGACAAGACAAGACAACCTACTGAATTGATTTTCAGCTATATTTGAACGGCAGTGATGGGAACTGCATGGAACAAATACATGCATTGGTAGAACAACCACTGCACAGATGAAAGAACTACCAATATGTTTTTGCTTAATACAGTTTACGTTATTTGTAACTGTGGTTTATATTTTGCTACACACGGTCACTTCTATTTAGAGCTGGATTATATGTAGAAAAGTGTGACCTGATCTCACCTCTTCTTTTTCTTGTTTCCTGGAGGGAACGACATAAAACTGTTAGTACCTGATGGCCGGTCTTGTGTCCAACATGAGTTTGCATTGAACTCTAGTGAACAATATGGTACAATCATTTGATATTCGCATCCGTACTTTCCAATTTGGAGCTTGCCCACTTCTCCCTTTTCCATTGCTTTGTCCCATTGTTGAGACAAGTACTTTGGAACCTGAATTGATATGAGGGTATTACGGTCTTACAATACACATACGAATTCGTCACAGCATTCGGAATGTGCGCTGTGGACACACCTTTACGAGCCACAGGCCAACGCCGCGACTTTGTTTGACTCCGGCTAGATTGACTGACGCTTTTTCTGACATCGTTTGGGAAGTTGAAAGTTTTACACTGCACCTGACGGTTTCATGTGTTTTACACGTGATCCTTTACACGTGATCCAGTTTTCACTAATTGTGTTGTGGATTCCATCAAAAATATTGGGCACACACTGCCACCATGTGGCGATATGGTCAATTACTCTTCCGGGGTTACCGTAGCATTCGTGGTGCTGAAACTTGACCACTCGGGCCTTACCCCTCTAAGAAACAGTTGTGGGATGTATCGCAAACACTAACACTAAAATACATTTTAAAAATACAGAATCTTAATTCTTAATGCACCGACATACAGACGGGAGGGAGGGAAAGAAACGGGGCGAGAATATTTGTTGTATTTTTTGTGTTTTTGTTGATTGGCTGTTGCAGTTCAAATAATCATTGGACAATATCAGTTGCCGATTTGTCAACTCTGCTTGAATGCGATTTTTTGGCAGGGAAAATCCTCTCGTTTCTTGGGTTAAATTGGTGGTAACATCTCCTGAGCCTCCCTCCTCAAAAAATACTTTGTGGGCTACTATCTAATTATTTAAACCTAATCTATTTTTATACTAAAGTTTCCACATTAATAAACGTCTGTTGCCGACTGAAATGCTTAATTTAAATTAATCACTTTATAACTATCGTAACTATTGGCCCCCAGGTCCCTTAATTCACCATTATATGATATACAAGTATATGGCTTTACACCCAGACTGCTTTATGTCTGGTCTGCACTGCACCGCCCATGCGCAGTCGCCATATTACGAAGCAAGCACTCCTCCCACTCAGTCTCGCGCTGACAAAAAAAAAAGTCTCGCACTAGAAGCGAGCCGAGCAGAAGCCAGTCAGCAGGACCAGTGAAGGCGTTGTGACACCCTACCACGTTGAACGGGGTGAGACAGCAAATATCGGAGTTGCCCTACTTCGGATGGAAATGGATTAGGCTTTTTTCCAGGAGAAACGGACTACGCGACGCCGCCCCGTCCCGTGCGGATAACGGGTTACTTATTTAATTTTTTTTGTCATCATTTGTCAAGGCAATAGCTAAAGCTACAAGCCTGTGTCTGTTTCTCTCTAACCGCGCATACAGGATGTGGCAGCTAGCTAGCGCTTTCTACTTTTCCTCCAGATTCATTTGTGACATACGTGAATTAATTTAGCCTAGGATGCCTGGGTTTCTTAAATGATTTACGTTATTTTCGTGTGGTCAGTGTTCACGCAAACAATCGAAAGTTGCTAGCCTTACTCACTCCACCGCTGGGCGGCGAGCCTGTCAGCTGACGTTAGCGCGCCTCCCCGGACGACTAGCGAGTGGCTGCTAGCATTCCCGACTGTCAATGAAAGGAATGGCGTTGACCATTCGAGGAATGTGTCTCCGTACGGGAGATCATATTTTGTGAACCACCCTATGTGCTTCATTTTTAGTTTTAGCCGTGGAATGTAAACGTCGTAAACACGGCGGGGCTAACGAAGTACACTATCATAAAGAACAGTCGAGGAGCAACTACCAACAGGATTATTTTACGATGCATCATCCGGATAGTGCAGGAGACTCTAGCAGTGCTGGAAAGATGGCACATCAGAGGATATATATTGCGAGTGGTAGCAACCCCGGCAGTGATGGTGGCCCATTGTTGTCCACACCACCAAGCACTGTTGTCAATAACGTCCAAATTCCGGTCGACGAATGTCAACCCACTCTGTTGATTCAATCTCCATCAGTGTTATCTTCCCAAGCGCCACAGCATCCGCCTCACAACCTGAACTTGCACTCCCTGTCATCCCAGTCAACTGGCGCTCAGATGAAAAAGAAAAGTGGTTTTCAGATTACTAGTGTTACCTCAGCCCAGGTATCAGTTGGCACCAACAACAGTATTGCAGAGGACACAGAGAGCTATGATGATCTGGATGAATCGCACACTGAGGACATTTCTTCATCGGAAATTCTTGATGCTTCTCTCTCTCGGGCAAATGACATAGCTGGTGCTGAGCGGAGTTCCTCAGAGGAAACACTCAATAACTTCCATGAGGTGGATAGTCCTGGAGCCATCTCTCCCAATCAGCCCTCTCATCCCCACCTCATGAACCAAGCTGCCCAACTCGGAAACGTAGTAAATGGGACCATGCACCACCACTATCTACATCATGTGAATCGTCAGCATCCTCAATCTACACCCCCTTTGGTCGCACCAAATACATCTAACATTGGGGTCATGGAAAATATTTCAGGTGGAAGTGTTTCTTCTGGAGGAGACGGGACTTCAGCTTCTGTCGCTAGGATGCACAGTTCTGTGACAGGAACAACTGCTGGTGTGGTTAATCCCAAGACCAGCAATATTGGATATGTGAATGTGCCTTCACCCAATGTCTTCGTGAGGGATACTAAAGGAGGGAGTGGCAGCTCTGCTCTCAGTAAAATAAGCAATATTGAAGGTGTCACAGGCAGCATGGCGATGGGGGCAACTACAACTGAAACAATCCAGCCTGACCAGACATTTAACTCTACTATCGTATCCACCACGTTTGAGAATGCTAATGCGGCTGTTGCCACCAATTCTGGCTCTGCAGTTATAGAATTACCAAATGGGACTCCAGGAGGAGGTTTACCTCAGTCTGGTGCTGCTGTGACAGTTGTGACTGTCTCCTCTGTATCATTGACTCAACCACAGCCTTTCCCCACATCCGCCCCTACAATAGCCGCCACTAGCTCTCGCTTCAGGGTGGTAAAGCTAGACTCGAGCTCGGAGCCATTCAGGAAGGGCAGATGGACATGCACTGATTACCACGACAAAGATGCCCCCGTCTCTGCTCCTTCTTTTTCCACTTCTGAAGCGGCAGCCCCGGGAATGCGAGCAGTGGAGAGCGTGCAGCAATATTATCCTGAGTGCTTCAATAGCAGTCCAGGTAGGGAGAGCACAAGCGGGAGCAGCTGTACCGGGAGTGGCGCTGTCGGTGCACAAAATCATTACGACACTGTCGTTGGTGGGAACGCTAGCAGGGTTCAGCGTTCCCAGGACTATGCCGCTTCTCTTCAGGGCTTCCAGACATCCCTTTTCAATGGTTTAAACATGGGAGTGTCCCATACAGAGAACCTTCTTCACAAGGACGGCACCCAGACCACCGGCGGCCCATCTGCTCCGACTGGTATTCTTCAGTCGGGTTCCTTGACGGGTGTCCAGAATCCAATAGGGAATCCTGTCTTTGCAGTGTCCCAGCAGCAGCAGCTCACCTATGCGCAGGCAGTTGCTAGCCAACCCCCGGGCTCCAATAAAGGCCCATTGATGGTTCATCAGCAACCTTCTGTTACTGCCCAGTATGGCAAGTCTCACCAAAGTCTCCCTCCGCCTGCTGTATCTCAACCTCTAACACAGAAGCCTTCTGGTTCTGGTAATGGAAAAATGATTGGCGGTCAGCATGAGCAGCCTATGATCTCTATGCCAGCTCAGATGCAGCTCCAGCAGACCACCTCCCTCCAAGTTAACACCTTTTCTGTTCAGATGGGAGTAGGTGGACCTGACCAGCAAGCCAAAAGCAACCCTATTACACTAGATTGCCAACAGCCACTTACAACGCAAGGCCTTTCAACCCATCTTCCCAGTGCAAGTCAAGTGCCATGTCCTGCTAACCCTAAAAATGATCCTCTATCCATGTCCCAAATACACAATGGTGTAAACAGTGGGATAGCACTGTATGCCAGTTTGCCCACGTTCACCACCACCCAGTTGGAGGATGCTCAGCGCTTTCTCCTTCAGCACCAGTCATCTCTGCTGGGGCTACCAAAGCTAGCTGAAGCTAGCTCTCCAGGCAGCGCTGCTTTCGGACAGGGAGCTGAGGGCAACGCCAGTGCCTTAACTTCAACAGTACTCCTCAAGGCCATCGATGGAGAAGATGATGGGTGAGATGCCATCTCATTCTTTAATTTGTTGACTTAATGATTTTGTTTAATGAAAGATAATTACTCATACACTTGTATTCAAACTGTAGCCTACCTTGTTCATCTTGTGATGTTTACATATGATTCACCAGACTGGAACACATATTTTGTGTCTTGACACTTAAATATTGTGTGGCCATATCTTGTGATTCATATTTTTGTGTTGTTGCAGTGCTAGGCTGCAACAAAACATGTTACACAAAACATATTACACCTATGAGGCTAGCCTCATCGGTAACATGTTATGTTTATTATACCATGGGTGGTACCTACCAAGCAATGATGGGTCAAGTAGATATTTTGAATGTGTTACTTACTCATGTTCAAATTAATAAAGCCTCATCACTCTGAATATTGCTCTGCCATTGATGAGAAACATTACACAATGCTACTATCTTAACAAAGCATACACAATTTGCAGACGTAGTAGGAAAATCTGTCCATGGATAAATATTTGCCAGTGCTATCAGACTGGTAAATATTTACAATCGTTCTAAGAAACCATTTGTTAGTGAATGGTGATTGCAGTAATGTATGTGTGTAATGGATATACATGTTATATTTTCAAAGAATTGTTTTGAATTTCAATTATTTCAAGTCATGTTAGTTTGTAAGTAAACCATGCCTTCAGCCACCCTGTTATGTGTATATTTACCTTAGAACAAATCAGATTTATACCCTGTCCCCGCAAACCTTATACATGTAGTAGCTGACTTTGCATTTAAACATCCAACTGTGTCCAAGTCTATGAGATGGGAGCCAGCTGAAATGCTGACGTAGTGTATCTGGGTCATTCTAACAGTGCGTGGATGTGCGTGCATTTGACATGTCCCTCTTGGTGCAAACTGTATAGAGTGAGGACTTGCTGTTGTCAGCCCAAATCCATGCTGCCCCTCTTTTGGGAGGCCAAAATGACCATCATTAATACCTGCCTTGCTCATCATCCCCACATGCAGTATCTCTGTTTCTGTCCATAGACATGGATTCATAAGGCCTATTCTAGTGTGAAGTGAATTGTAAACTCTATAGGCTCTGTTATAAAAGTGAAGCTTGTCCAAAAGCATTTCCCAATTCAAATCAATTCAACATGCTCCCAGTCATAAACTCAGACGTTGATGTCATTTTGTATGTCGGATTACCGCATAGAAGCAAATGTGCCTAATGAACGTGCCTTATTATGTCTAATACTTTATATTTATGTTTTGCAGTTCTTCTGGAGCCAGTATTGTGGCCATAGACAACAAGATTGAGCAAGCAATGGTGAGTTTCAAACTTGTCTGATCAGTTTGTACTTCAATTTCTATAGTGAACATAATGCAATATGTTGGCCAATGATGTATGAGACATCCAATTGCTAAAAGATTCCAAGTAACAAAGGCCTACTGCTTCATTCATACAATACTTTACTGTTTAAAATGCTGGAAGTGAGTATTTGACACTCATTTTGTGCATTGTTTTCAATGTGTCTGGAGTGTATAGGGCACCATGGCCTGGGTAAATACCTGATTCTGATTGGCTGAAGGGATGTTGATTAAAGTCACTCATCACCAAAACAAAAATAAATAATGATGATGAATTAAAAGTCGATGATGAAAAGTTAATAATCAACCATCAAAGATTGAGGAAGAACCTTTTTTTGATTTACGATGACAAAATGCTGACGGCAACGATTGCTTGTAAGACATTTTTCCAGGATGAGTCTGACTCCTTTTTGAAATACCTGGTTGTGTTGCCACCTGTAATGCCCTTGAGGTGGTGGGGCCCTGCAGCATGCCATGCAGGAGCCCTGTGTCAGGCTGTTGTAAAGGGAGCAGCCAAACCCAGGTTACGTGGCAAGGGAAACATGTCATAGGTTGTCCTTATAGGGAAATTGTATGCTAAGACTGCCAACAAGCAAGATAGTCTGTCCTACAAAGTATGTCATTTAAATGATCATAACATTTACATTTACATTTAGGGCATTTAGCAGACGCTTTTTATCCAAAGCGACTTGCAAAAGAGTACATTTGTCATAAGAAGGTGAAACATTTCATTGCTGCTCATACAGTAAGAAAGTCACCAGAACAAGTGTCAAGCATTTCAATTGCTAGGTTAACCATTGCTAGTATACAACATCTCTGGCTAAGTGCCAAGTTAATCAGAGGTCCATTTTGAGTCAAGTGTAAGCACAAAGTGGAACTGGTCGGAGGGAGGCTTTAAATGTTTTTTTTAAACATAATGAGTTATGTAAATTGTTTTAGATTTGTGGGGATGATCAATCGTAAACAAACCCTGAACTGTGCTTGCTCTTGGTGGTGTGTCTCACTCAGGACCTGGTCAAGAGCCACCTGATGTTTGCGGTCCGCGAGGAGGTGGAAGTGCTCAAAGAGCAGATCAAGGATCTGATCGACCGCAACTCACAACTGGAGCAGGAGAACACCCTCCTGAAGACCCTGGCCAGCCCTGAGCAGATCGCCCAGTTTCAGTCCCAGGTGCAGACGGGCTCCCCTCCGGTGTCTGCGGCCCCCGCGGGACCCCAGAACGTAGGTGCCGCGGCTCAGCCGGCCTCGCACAACTCTGTCCCCTCGGCGTAGCGCCGCGCTTTTAGCCCGCCGAGGGCGCTACGGTCACTAAACGTAAACGCCGGCCAACGAGGCCAACTGACATCAGAATTGTACGGTAACAGCAGAGCTCCGCTTATCATTGCAAAAGCTACGCTGTCAAGACAAGAATTTGCACATATCTGACTCTTGGGAAGAAGCGGCAAGTGGATCACTGACATGGAATGGTTTACAGTGCAGTTGTATAAAGACAATGGCAGAACTGTCAAAAGATAATTTGACATTCAAATTCGAACAATTGTTATTACCGACCGATATGTAATTGCCCATTATGCTGGACGTACAAAATCAAAAGACTTGACTTGCAAAAGAATTACAAAATCACTGTGCCTGTGTCCTGATGTGGATTAAACTGACAGTAGTATTGATGAGACTGAGGGGGTATCAGTTGTCTCCAGTTGGTGAGTCACAGTGTAAATAGAGGAGGTTATTTTGGTGTATCAATGATACAGCCATGAGATGAAAGGGTAGCATAAAGCCGGCTTTAACTGAATTGAAAATGTGAACAATTGCTTTAAAGGGCCCCTATTTGAAAATCAGATTTGGAAATGGTTTGTAATGGCTAATCACACTCACACCTGGTGGTAAAATAGGGTACCTTTTTAATACAAATGTTGCATCATGTATGTGAGGAGAACAGCTAATATTGGGTGATCTATAGCAGCACTTGGATGTCAAGAGTTTTGGGGTTATCTCTTTAACGTGGATGATGAAGCAAAATGATAATATCCATACTTAAGAATAGAGACTCTAGACTCTATTGGAGATTATTTGCCCTTGAACAAAGCTCATTATGGCAGTATTGTCAATCCTGCAATGGCATGTATAAAATCAGTTTCACAATGCAGGTTTGACACCTTGAGCTTCGCTGCAATTTTTTAAGTTTGGCATATTACTGTATATTTCTGTATATTTGAAGGTTGTGAAAAAGATGAGAAACGACACTGAATTGAATAGGTGGGCTAGAAATGTGGCAATCCTGCTCACACTGTGCTGTCTAATTTGTAAATGCTGTATTCCTGGATGATGGACAACCACATGCTCTGAGGTTACTTACCTGACAAACGAATGGCAACAGCTTCTAATTCACATGCAGTGACAATAAGTGTGAAAATCATTTTGTTCCGTTTTTCTGATGTAATGCATTTACTTTGAAATGCTCCCGGATAAACACGCACCTAGCAATGAAATAATAAAAACACGCACACCACAAACACACACGCATACATACATACACACACACACACACACACACAGCCTTGAGATATATATATTTTTTGCATTCCATGTATAATTTGTATGCTCATGTTCTATGCATGTTTTTGAAAAAAAAAAAACGGACGAGATTGTACCATAATATCTTTGCACCTGCCAGCTGTACTTTGTGTCTTTAAATAAAAATGAGTTAAGGAAGTCTAATCACCTGACTGATTAAACAAATGTGTTGTATTGCGTACACGCCATACTGCTATGAGTACAGAGTGGGAGTAATGGATGATCCTCCTAGTTCCCTGGTAGGTGACTGGTTCCCTCTGGGGGTGACAGATGGTCAGCCAAAGTCACAGGGAACACTGTCTTCTGTCTGCCTGTGTTCATGCTGCTTCTTCTTTTATGAAGACATTGTAGTTTCAACTACTTTAAACTAGATCATGCCATCCATTACAAAGAAGGGTTATGAATCAGCAGATTGGGGATAATAGGACTTTTACTTACTTTTCCAACAAAGTATACGTTCCACTGGAAGTGTTTTTAAATTGAGTAGATGCTATTTACCAAGTGATATATTTTTTAAATAACACAATTATCCTATGAAGCGTTGGGTGTAAGTTTGGGGAAATGTGACTCCGTACCGATTTAGGGTGAAAGCAGAGATCGGATTTGTCTTCAACGATCTACGTTAATTCGAAGAAAGTTCAACGATAACATTGCACGTCGTAAAAACAAGTAATTGCATCGCACATAGAAACAGTATGCACACGCACATGTGAATACTATGGTAGGGGGATTTGTTCCATGGATCCAGATTCCTCTTGGTGTGACTGTTACCTTGACAAGATGGGAGAGAAAGGAATGAACTCCATTTGGAGGCTCGGTATTATCTGAAATGGCCATAGCGCCGAATGGAGATGAAAGCAGGTTGTATAAATATAAATATATAAATATAAAAGCAATGATCGTAATATTGTAAATGCTAGGAGTGTTTTCACACCAAGGGCGTGTTCACATGCACACGGGTCCATTTCAATCGAACCCTGGTGTGGTTCAGTTGCAGCTTGTGAACGCAGCAGTGGAAGCAGACCAAAACAACCAGTTTGAGAACGACTCTCGGAGTAACGTGTACAAACAATTGGTAACACTTCACAATAAGGGTACATTCATTAACCATTAACTAACGTTAGTTAATTCAGTAATAACCATTATCACATATTATTAGCATAGGGGTAAGGGTTAGTGGGTTAGGGTTAACCCTAATCCTACTAAATAATGCATAAAGGAATACCTTAATTAACATGAACACCATTATTAAATGATTACTAGACCATTACCTGTTAATTAACTGTTAGTTCATCGTTAATGCTTATCACAGCATAAACAAATGTTAACTAGCCAAATCGCTCTTCTTTTAGCTATTGCTTTTACCGCACAACTGGTTCAATTAGTTATTTAGTTTTCATTCATGTAATTATTTAGTACAATTTCCAGAAACACTGAACACAGGGCCAGAGAAATACATTTGCATCGTATTTGAAAGTGAATATATTTATATTGATCTATCCCTTGTTTAATTTTTAAACTGAGTTGGCAATGTTATTGTTTATTTTCCTTTCTAATAAATCTCTTTTGAATTTAAATTAATTCAATCCAGAGAGCAGGAAAGAGAGTGGGGGGTCTGATATCCTCTGGGAATGAGTGCTGAGTAGAGAAAGAGATTGCATGACAACCTTTCATCAGCACTACACACACGACGCCACGACACACACACACACACACACACACACACACACACACACAGACACACAGACACACACACACAACAAAAACAAACAGACACACATCATACATTCCTTCTCAATAAAGTAAGCCAGTATGAAACATATACAC
>OMKI01052385.1:0-19969 GCA_900302315.1 Phycis blennoides
TACACACACACACGCACATACAGTAAAGACAGTCACACACACACATACACACACACACACACACACACACACACACACACACACACACACACACACACACACACACACACACAAAACAATCACACACACACACAAAAACACATACACACAACCTTACCTCACTCCAAACACATACACACCTTACCTCACTCCAAACACATACACACAACCTTACCTCACTCCAAACACATACACACAACCTTACCTCACTCCAAACACATACACACAACCTTACCTCACTCCAAACACATACACACAACCTTACCTCACTCCAAACACATACACACAACCTTACCTCACTCCAAACACATACACACAACCTTACCTCACTCCAACCACATACACACAACCTTACCTCACTCCAAACACATACACACAACCTTACCTCACTCCAAACACATACACACAACCTTACCTCACTCCAAACACATACACACAACCTTACCTCACTCCAACCACATACACACAACCTTACCTCACTCCAAACACATACACACCACCTTACCTCACTCCAAACACATACACACAACCATATCCTCACCACAACACTGACACAAAGCCTTACACATCTTACAGTACATATCCCACAGTGTGTGAGTGTGTGTATTCCTGTGTGCTCGTGTGTGTGAGAGAGAGAAAGTAGCAGTGAAATAAATATAGCATGAGTACGTGTCTTTTTTCGCCTCTCACTTTTCTCTCACTTTGAGCGCTGCATAAAATAAAATATTTGACTCTATGAGGACGTGGACATGGTGCAAAAACCTCACCTGCAACATATCTGAAAGTAACGCTAGAATCAAATTTTGGTCTACTTCAATTTACAAATAAATGTGTACCATCACAACAGGCCAATTTTGCCAAAATGATCTAGACTGTAGAGGACTTGTGAAACGGAGTAGAAGCAAAGCAAGGAACAATTAAAAATCAACGCAATGGGCCAAAAACGTAAAGAGGAAGCAATGGCAAGCTGCATGCCAGAGCGCGCGCGCGCACACACGCACGCACGCACGCGCACACACACACACGCGCACACACACACGCACACACACAAGAGGCTAAATTGACTGGCGCTGTCAGTAGAAGACAGAAAACGAGGCTTGGGAGGAAAGCGCGTGCAACATCATTAAACGCTGGGAGTTGCGTCAGTGAAAGCCGAGCCAACGGCGTCATTCAATATTCATTACGGCGAGCTGGAGCGCTAAGGAGACGCTGCGGCGAGCTGGAGCGCTAAGGAGACGCTGCGGGGCGGATCAGTTGGGAGGACAAAAACATGAGGCAGGGGGAGACGACCGCGACAAGACTGACAGCGAGCAGGGGTTCACCAGGTGCTCGTTTTAGTGGAGACGGGGGGGCGGAGAGAGAGAGAGAGAGAGAGAGAGAGAGAGAGATGAGCTGAAAGTGACAGGGGTCGTGATCGACTGCAAATTGAGTGCCCACTGTGGAGCTTTGAGCATCAACGTTAGCGTCAGCGCCGATGATGTCGCCGCGGCGGTTGACACACACACACACACACACACACACACACACACACACACACACACACACACACACACACACACACACACACACACAGGTGTATGACGCACGTCACCCAACACTAAGAAACCCTGACCACCCATACCAATACCATACCATACCAATTTCAATTTACTTAAAACCCATCGGAGTATTTAAACAAATAACACCATATTCAGGCCTTACAATGCAATAGGTGTGCATTAACATAATAATCACCTCATGGCTCTCATTAGTTATAAATTATTCTACAATGCTTATGAACAAATGTCCCCCTTTTATCTACTTAAAAGATTAAGATTAAGCATTACAGTAAGGAATATACAAGATACAGGGGCATAGCAAATTAGTAATATTTCAAAGACAATTAGGGATATTTCAACGATAAATTAAATTAATTGTCATGCCTGTTGTTCCAAGGTACAGGCACACATAGAATCTCCCCCAAGGGATGAATTAAGTAGAACTAGTCATCTTATCTTACTTTACAACATGAATAATTAAATAGATATTGGTGTTAAGGAATTCAGGATATGCGTTAACAAGGTGAACATGTGAAGCTGTTGTTTAAGAATTAAGTTCACATATAGACAGATAATGTTGGAGTCAATTGTACAATGGTCTATACACAATTTCAACATTTGAATCACCGCCCTAAAGAATCTCAACATGTAATTTGAGCAATTTCAGAACAACATTTCCATAAAACCATCCAATAATGAGAGCATTTGGTAAGAATGCAGCAATCACATCATTTTCCAACGAGCTTAGTTCACCTTTGCGCTCAATTTATACGTAATGTGAATATCTATAATCATACCAACCTAAATCCTAGCATTTGCACATGTATTGGGAGTCAAATCTAAAAATAGCCAGTAAATGAGTTCCCTATTAATCAGGAGCATTTCCATGCACGGCGGTTTATTTAGTGTGACTTTTGTTTGATTACAGTCAGCTGCTACGCTACGATGATTATGTGTGTGTGTGTGAATGTGAAGGAACACAGCGGGCATATTCACAGCCAGCATGGGGTCTGCTGAAAGGCAGGTTATATCAGTGCAATAAGTTGGAATATGTGTAGTTGGCACAGTTCTCTGAATGCTCCTGGTGTGTGTCACATGTTTCAGGGAGTTCGTGAGCGTCTGCGGTCTGCAGCTTATGGTCGTTTTTTAAACCGAAAATGAAGGCGAGGGTTTTAAGATGAGGTTAGGAATACTTGAAAAAAAAAAAACGAAACTCCATCGTGTGGACTGCAATCATAATATTTCCGACACAATTTTCTTTCAAATCAATAGAGTCAAGCGCTGAAGTCAACATGATGGAAAATGAGAGTTGACAAAATACACAACGCACAACGACACACAACAAATGCAATCTTGAATCTACACGCGTGAGCCTTGGGCATGTGTGCTGGTTGGATCGCAGCCTGAAAACCGGGCTGAAAAATGATTTACACTGCAGGTTGTAGCATGGATATACGTGTACTGATAAGGACAACCGTGGCAGGGACTGGTCTTATGATAGGACGGCCTGCAAAATGTTAGATAACATTTGAAGCTAACGCTAGCTTCTCTGGAGCAGAGGCGTTGGTTGAAGAGTCTGACCAGTAGAGGATGCTGTTCACATATATAGATTGTTATGTTTTATAAACTGTACAACGTACTTCAGTAAATAGGACCCGTCTTGTGAAATGGAGATGCATGTAATACATTATGTATTAATAGACGCTGCCAAATCTGACAGGCAGCCATTTCTGAACTAGGCTGTAGCAATGAATTCGGTATGCTAATATGCCTATATACATGATAATACAGCAATTCATTGGCATATAATGAGTATTATCATATACCCTATTAATACACTCACATAAATGTATTTGTTTTTGTCAGACATAGTGAACTACGATCAGTGAAAACGAAAAACCACACAACAAATGCACTTCCTTCTTAAATGTGCTCTCTATGAAGCTAAACTGTGTCGACATTGGCGCTTGGCTACCATGTCACTATTTTAAGTACTAAATGCATCCCAGAATGTTTCCCAAACACTTACGATAGTGTTGTCAATTGCATGTTGCCAACAGAAGGATAAATGTTCCATGGAGCCAGCACTGGGCTACCAGGAAGAAGATACCAGGCCAAAGCTAATCCAGAAATAACTCAATGAGAGCAGGGCCCTACAGCTCCTCTGCTAACCACACACTGTCACAGCAAGCTCGAATAGGATTACTACTAACTACTACTATTACTATAAATATTAATATCAATGTTTGCGCTGCGGCAAGAAAGCATTTGTCAACTCTAAATTAATGAATTAATCCCATTACCCCAGGGCCCCACTGACAATACTGTCGACTTTCACAGGGAGCGTCACTAAACGTTTCTTTGTTCATTGAAAACTCAATGAACGCAAAGAACAATGCGCAAAGAACGATGTCCTCAAAAAGACGCAGTGGGCCGGCGCCGGCGTCGTCCACTGTTTGTTTGGACCGAGGAGGGGCCATCGCAAGCACCGATTATGGCGGCGTCTCCCTGCCAATTGAAAAAAAGTGAACAAACGCACATCGGACGCGACGCTGGTGGAACGGAGGAGTTAGCGTGCCAAACCAGAGGTTGTTCAGCGGGAGCCGAGGGGGAAGAGTCGGTCCTGGTGACACCTTCGGCGCAGAGTTGCGGCCGCAGTACTTGAGGTTGGAAAAGCATTTGTCACGCAAACACAGATAATCTACCTCACACCACCACATGCGGGAAAAAAATGCTAACTAGAAACGTCGAGCTGGACTGGATCACCGATGGCCACCGTTCCGTTCCCATGACTCCTGCAGGAACCGTAGCTCCGTATGCTTATGAGCTTATGAGGGATGGAAAGGAGCGCGGTGCAGCTGCGTGTGTCCCTAGTGGAGACGAGCGCCACGGCGACTTGCTCCAGTGTGATCGTCCGACTGACTCACCAGTATCTTGGCCTTTTCCAGCTCTTCGTGGGATCTGCCGTGCTCCATGATCATGGCGGAGGTGACGTCACCGAGGCCGTGGCCCGCTCTTCCTCCGGCAGAGTCCCTCTCCTTCTCCCTCTGAGCCAGTCTGGCCAGCTGCTCCTGGACCAGGGCCTGCTCCTCTTCGAATCTCCAGGGAAATTGAGTTGTATTAATGACTGAATTCAAATTGAAACAAGAAACACTGTAAGGGCAACCTCTGAACTACATCTACAAAATAACTGCTCCAGATTTGTTCCGTGTTACGTCTCTATTAATAAAACAGGAAATGCTTTTAAAAACACAGCCGGGTATGTTTAATGTACACACTGACCTTGGATCCCCCTGATGTTATTACACACTGCCTGGATGCTAAACTCCATACACACAGTAAGATATAGTGAAGAGGCTCTATTAAATAAGATATGGCCTTGCTAATGGGGGACAAAGCACAACCCTACAGGGGAGCATAACTGTTAGCATAATTTGCTCTCTGGCTGCTCCAGGTGTTTCATACACGTCTGAGGGATTTAAGAAAGGCGTTCGTCAGTTACACTGAATTATGGTGTGAGTGACCTTAGAATAGCATGAAAAGCCGCTTGTAAGTAAACGCTGTGCAGTTGACATACTAAACCACTGGTGTTAACAGGTCATGCATTCCAGAGTACATGTATGTAGTGTAAACATTCCACCATTAGACTCCATATTAGCACCAACTGACCATTACCTTATTAACATGTCAACACCACTACTCATGTCCATGGTAGCTGGCGAGGTGGAATGAAACGGGTCGAAAAACTGTTTCCATTTGTTGATATCAAATGGTATTTACATGAACGTTGCTTACATCACTGTACATGTGGTGAAATTATTCGGAGGAAAATAAGCGTGCGTGTGATTTTATTCATCCGGTCAACCACAGTTATTTTTTTTTGTATTCTGTGTGTATCTCTCTCTCACACACACATAACACATACAAACACACGCATACACATGATATTATGATATTATAAAGTAAACTTACTTCTTGCGCATTTCCTCTTGAATTTCAGCAACTGAAGGACCTATAAAACAAAGCCTGACATTAATCTCAAGATTATAAAGTGGCACTATTAACCAGTTAACATATACAATATATTTTTAGGAGTGTTTTTATGTAAAATACAAAATGCAAATGGTAAAAATTGCTTCAAAACTATTTGGGGATTTCTTCAAACTATGACTAGGTCGTACATACTTGATGGTTTTTTGCGGTCAGGGTCAGTGGGTGACCTCTGGCCTTCAGAGGCCTGGCCCTCCCTCATCCTCCGCAGCACATGATCAGACAGCTGGACGCAGTGGAAAAAGGAGAATACACACATTTTATTATTCCATTGCGTACAGTACTGTCACTATTACAGTACAACTTCCCACTTTCATTGCAATAAAAAAAAAAAAGTTTTATATCCTAATCAGACTTTGTGCAATGTCATAGATAGCCTATGACATTGCACAAAGTCTGATTAGGATATAAAACATTTTTTCATTTATCATTCCACCGATAAATGCAACACATCATGTTAATTAAATGAATATAGCATTCATTTAATTAACATGATGTGTTGCATTTATCGGTGGATACAATTGTAGCCTATTGTTTGTTATTTGTTTCAGATCTATGTGTGGTTCATGCAATGGGTGCAGTTATCGGTAGGTTTTAAAAGCAGAACTTCATTACAGTCGGCTAACAATGACGTAAACGACGTTTTATTACACTACAGCCAGTTAATCCTGACACCATTTCACTGGAGCCTGAATATCAATGTCAACAGCGTTGACATTTCCTCTGCGCGTGACACGCCATATACATCACCGGTTCGTTAGTCAGTGTGTGTGGAACATGTCACTGGTTCGTTAGTCAGTGTGTGTGTGTGTGTGTGTGGAACATGTCACTGGTTCGTTAGTCAGTGTGTGTGTGTGTGTGCGTGCGTGCGTGTGTGGAACATGTCACTGGTTCGTTAGTCAGTGTGTGTGTGTGTGTGTGTGTGTGTGGAACATGTCACTGATTCGTTAGTCAGTGTGTGTGGAACATGCCACTGGTTCGTTTGTCAGTGTGTGTGGAACATGTAAGCTGAGGAGGCTCACATTGAGAAAACCGTTCACTGCAGCCAGTATTGACCGCTACATGAGCTAACCGTGGGATCACTGTCGGTTTCGTGAGAGAAGCAATGCATTTTATTAGACGCATATCTGAGAAACCTCTCGTGTGTCCGTGACTCACGTTTCTCACGTTCTATGACATTGGAATATAACTTGACCGTCAACATGTCAATGTTGTTACCTTCACTCCTTCTATGACTGTGACCTTCTCCTCTTCGTCCAGACCGAAGGACACTTTCCGCGACGTGCTTCCATTCCCTCCCATGGTGGTTCGCACGCCTCGCGGGTCAAGATGAGAGCCGCTAAATATGTTGGGACGTCACTGAAGGAGAGCGACACAGGTCGCTACCACCGACCGGTGTACGGAACACGCCGATAAAGGTCAGTCGAGGACCAGCAGTGTTCTCAGCAATCATAGGCCGAGACAGATATTACGGACCCAATTAGATCCCGTTATGTATCAGTGTGGGCAACTGGCGTGTGGGAGATGTAGTCGACTAATCCGACGAAGGTCTGCCCTCAATGAAAATATGAACCCGACACATATGTTTAGGACTACAGGCGTTTAGGTTGTGACGACTACACGTCACACCAATAGCACAGAATCAAAAAGATTATAAAAATGAAGTCAAATGAGCGGTTTGTTTTTAATACCTTGCGTAACCAACAGGTGGAGCTCTCACCTAAAATCAAACGTCTGGACAAAATCCAGATGACGTTTACCTTTCTGTTTGTCGTCCTTTAAAGTGAAACCATTTTCCGGGGCATATACTATGAACAATGTTGATTTGTTCTGCTGTATATTGGTGGTGAATCGAATCGGAGAGCCTCAAACCTGCATAACATTTAAACATATTAATTCAGCGTTCACTCAAAATGATATGGATACATCTGAAAATCCACACAGTACTGACAGCAATCTGTTTTCGACAGCACTGCAAAGAAACATTTGATGAACACAAACACACGACACATTTGCTATATTGATTCTGCATAGTTCACTCTGAGATGGAATGCACAGCACAGTACAGCTTTTAATACATTCATATTTCCAGTCTAACTTTATATATTTCCCAGCACTATTTTTAAAAGGTCACAGATCACTCGCTTGCAGGCATAAAGAAAAATGAAAAGTTATTTACTTAATTGGAATGTTTAGCCATGACATCACCAAAATTAGCCATTGATAAGATATGGAAATTAGTACCAGCTCTATTAGGTCAAGCTCTATTCGAGACATTTCATTTAACTTGCTGAATACAATACTGTTGTGATAGACGGCAGTATAGAAAATCATTTAATTTCATATGCTGAGCGAGTGAGACAGAAACAGCATAGCCCTAACATCTATCATAGATCTGTGGGTACCTGTTGCATACACGTTGTAAATATATAGTTTGCCACAAATAAAGACTGAACTACACTACGGAAACCACTCTAAATGCATACATGTATAAAGAGGGCAAATTGAATCGGATGTCCCAAGATTGGAATGTAGATGTTCGCATGTAAATAATTTGCACCTTCTGGGAGAAAATTATATATATATATATATATATATATATTCTGAAACAATTCAAAGCAATTAAGCATCATATCCACTAGAAGCCACTCCATGTCAAACGGGGGAAAGACTTGGCATCAAAGTGGAACTCTGCAATAAATACAAGGGACACAGACAAACACAGAGAGGGCCGTCTTGTGTCTCGGCCCCCTCTAGCAGCAGAGTGTTGCCTGCTGCAGTAGCTAGTAGCACTGGTGGTCCACCTTCACAGACTTCAGAAGCCTTCAAGGAATCTCCTAAGCCCCACGACAACAGTGAATACAGGTGACGCCACTTTCACGCGTCTACAGGAGAACAAGACCCACGGCTCGCACAAGTCCAACACTTACACACCAATGGGAATGCATTAGTGTCAAGTCCTTGATACAAAAAGAACAACAAAAAATCTGCAGGCACTGCCAATCAGGGGGGAAAATGAACACACAGAAAAGTTCAGGTCAGCCATAGATGAAAATGTACACACGGTTAATACTGAAGAGCTTTTCGTCGGGAGACTCAGTGCAGTGACTACAGATCCCCTCGACCAGACCAGATGAAGAGCCCACAAGAACACACATCTGGAATGAGGGCAGGGAAACGAACCAATATGAAATGCTCCCAATCAACCACGGGGGGTAGCCACTGTGAGCCACGCGGAAGAAAGGCGTTCTTCGCGGGGGCTCGACCAACGCTGCTCCGGCAGTCGCATGCTGAAGAGGTCTCTCGTTCCGCCTGTTAAGTCACACAAGAGGCTTGCAACGTCCGCCCCTCTCCACACAACTGCTCCGTTTGGTTCACCTCATCCCGGACCCGGGCTGCTTATCAATCACACAGCAGCATCCATCGTCAAGCAGGTTCCACGGTTCCTTCTCGTTCCTTCTCGTTCCTTCTCGCTCTCTCTCTCTCTCTCTCTCTCTCTCTCTCTCTCTCTCTGTCTCTCCCTCCTCCGTCTTACACGTTGATGGGCCTCCAGCGGTTGATGCTGTAGACGCTGCCGGAGACCACGTCGTCCAGGTAGGCCCCGGCGGCGGGGGGGCCCGAGCCGTCGATCTGCGTGGAGGAGTAGTAGAGGCCCTGGTCGGGCTGCTGCTCCTTGCGGCCCATGCCGGCGGTGGAGGTAGGGGGCAGGTGGACGTCACTGTCGTCGGGCTCATCCATCTGGGACTTGTAGGAGAACAGGATCTTGGGCTCCGAGCTGCAGCGGGGCCAGGGTTGGGGGAAGAGCAAGGGGTGGTGGGGGGGGGGGGGATCACAACAGGACAGACGGTTGAAAAAAAAGGGGTCACGTGACCCGGAAGTCGGGACAATGGAGGCGGGGCGGTCGAACGACGGACAGTGCAACCCGAGGACGCGACGGCGTGGAGCGCCGCTGCCGCTACGTACCCGAAGAACCGCCGGAGGAACGTGATGTAGATGAGAGGAGCGAAGATTGAGAAGTAGAGGAAGGTGGTGACGTCCACACAGCTGCACACAAACACAAAGGAATAGCAAGCCGATAAATCAAACAATTTTCGTACAAATGCAAATGACCATAAAAACATGATAAATCTTTGAAACACTACCCGGCAAGCAGCAGACAATATTAGGGATGCGTATAGTTTCCAACAACACTTTGCTTCAACAAATTGGTTTATGAACCCTTCACTAACTACTAACCCATTAACGTCATAGTGAACACAAAGAGTGTACTAACCACAGCCCCTCTATGATCTCAGCACAAAGCAGGGCACTTCCCAGGCCCTGGACGAGGTTCAGCAGAGAGAGAACGGCAGCATACACATAGAAACTCTTCTTAGCTGTGAAAGCACACACAAATAGTTTTAGTCATTGATCATGGGAAATCATTTCTGAGTGATTATGAAATTATCAACACGTATACCATATGGAGACATTTGTAGTTATAACTTCAGAGTGAAATACATGAAGATCACATAAATCAAACTGGGTCACACTAACTTTTGAAATCCATCTCATTATGAAAAATAATTCTACTCCAAACTTACATGGCAGAGATAACCTCTCTCTTAATGGAGTTTTAGGCAAGATGACTATCAGAGAGTACACCTGAAAGAAAAACAAATCAAAATCAAATGCAGTAATACAAACTGCTGACATGAACTAAAGTATTGCCTTTTCCATTGCACGCGAGCACGCGTCTACTGACCAGAAAGAAGAAGCAGGAACTGGCCAACCAGAAGTGTCTCCCTCCGTGGCCATAGATATTGAAATCCTCTGCAGACAGATGGTGGTCTGGGTACCGAATCTCGAGTGTGCCCTAAGATGAACAAACCAACCGGAGGCGGTTTCTCTTGATCCACAACAAAAGGGCTCCATAGAACAAAGAACACCCTGAACAAACTACACAAGCACCCTGCGCAAAGCAAAGCGCCATCAACAAATAAACACACTCCATTCCAACAGCTTGCAGCAAACCTGCCCCTTGTTGAGCTTAACAACACATCTGACCTACCCCCCACCAGACTATCTATATGTAGAGCGCTGCAGCATGAATGAAAGCATTGTTGCCACTGGCGAGAGCTACCAATGTAGTCGAGTTTCTCAATGGAGTCTTCAGGACACAAAAGCTCAGCTTATAGCCACCACGACACTCTGTTCTTAATGTTCTTAAGGTCACGCGACCACGGCATTCGCAGTCACAGTCTCACCGTGAGACTGCTGCGGTCGGCAGTCGACATCCTCTGCTTACGGAGCTAAAACCTTTCAGACGTGCGTGACAAGCAGCAACCCGCCACACGAACCCGGCGCGAGGGCCGCGGTGACCTCGTTCTAGGTTCTCGTCGGCCAGCACAGCTTAGGCACGGCGACTGTAAACCGGGTTTTAACATCTGCGGACAGGTTTGGCATGACGGAAAAGGCATGTGACTACAATAATAAATAGCATGACTGTAATTGACAGCTACCTGTGTGATGGAGTAGGCCAGTGCCAGAACAGCAGTGATGGCCAGCACGCGCTTTATACTGGACTTGCTCTCCAGGTGTCCTGAGGAATAAAGACATGCATTTACATGAGGGGACATACCCAAACACAGACCTATTGTGTGACAGTAACACACGTGCGTAGTGACAGTAACACCCTTTCATTGACACTACAAGTCTATGAGAGCCAACCATAAATAAGCGACGTTATGGAACTGAGACTGTGTGAGTGCATGCTTCTACTACCCCCTCTACTAAGAAGTGGAACCATGTGAGCAGACTCAGAGCCCACTGACCGAAAGCAAGGCCCAGGATGATGACACTCAGCTCAATAGCCAGCAGGAAGAATCGAGTGATCTCCCACAGCACCTAATACAACAACAACAACAACAGATAATTCATCACACAATTAATTGCATGTTAATCGAAATCCCAATTAGTTTGGCCTCTGCAATTTTCTAATCATGCAAGGTCACAATATATAAAATTTTTTGTTATAAAAAAAACTACTATATAACTCTATATATATACATACAGTTCTAAGACACACATCACATAATTAATGACAACAATCAATTGCACAAACAAACAAAAACCTTCCCAGTACATGGTATCAAACATAATGGTCTCTTGTGTGGCTGAATACAGGCAGAGCCTTACTGGAGGAAATAGCGAGCTCAGTCCGGTTTCACCTTAGGGGTCTGTCTGGTATGCAAGGAATGTCATGTTTCCCCTTTCATCATAAACGCCCATGGAAGCCATGCAGAAACTGTACTAATGGGAGCTTAATATAAAGAAGCCATTAGGATTCCTATTGCTAAATGAACTGGACCAGACAGCGGCTGTCCACGTCCGCGACCCGTTTGTGTCCCAATTATACACGATGGAGTTGTGCCCTTCTGCGTGCACTGCAAGTTTTGCATTTGTAGTGATGGGTTTTTAATGACGTGAAAGTGAAAGAAGTGAATGAAGTGAAAGTGAATCTGTTCAGTACCTTGTTCGTGTAGCATGCTCGTTAGGATCAGGGAATGAGAGCGGCAACATTTGGCATAAAAAGCACATTAACGCGTTGAGCATAGCACTGTACCTTGTCTATGATGGTGGCCGCGCTGGACGCGCTTACTGTCATGGACACTACGGCTCTTGTAATTCCCACCGCCGCCACCACGAAAACCTGAGGTCAGACAAGTGACATTGGGCAGAACAAGTACAAAGTCAGATTGGCCGAGCAAATTTCAACAACGTTAATATTAACACGAATTCATATTATATTCGAGCACTAGGCCCATGAGACTTTGTAGAATCATCATTTCCTCTGAATATAATAAAATCTGTAGGAGGCCGTTATCTATGAAGCGATTTATCATTTATCCCAGGTCAATGCATGGGATCTAGTATGTCTGCCAGAGAGCACCCTACCAGCAGGTAAAAGGTGATGAAGATGGGACTGGAGGTGAGCCGGATTTTGGCCCTGGCGGAGGGGAGTTTCCACATCAGGAAGATGAAAAATGCCACATTGGGCACCAGCAACAGCAGGTCCCAGAAACGCACCCTAATGATTGTGAGAAAGACGTTTATTTTTGTTTGCATGCAGACAACTACATTAACGTGGGGCAGATGACAAACGAACAGGGAGGCAACAGGTACCACGTTCCAGTTACATTCTGAAGGTACACTAGGCAAAATGGGGAATTGTCTTGTACGCTATGCTTTACCTCGAGTTCCCAATGTCCTCATACAGAACCTGAAGACATTTGTGGGGCTTAGTGATGTTGGCCTCAGAGTCGGGTTGCCAGGTGGGGAATGTTGATATGTTCTCCAAAGGCGAAGGCGTCGTGCTGTCATTGAGTTGCGCAAATCTCACTAGGTCCAGCATGGTGTCGAGGCCTGGCAGGAGAAGGGACACAGTCAGGAGTCAACTGGCTGAACGTTGTAGGCATGTGTGACTGGCTGTCTGTGAAGGGGTGACTTCCCCTTTAGGTGACACTCGTTCTTATGCGACTGTGACAGAGATAGAGAGAGTAATGAGAATGTAATCATTGCAATATATTCAGCGATAGAAGCAGGTATTTACAATCATTTAACTGTGAAACTCTAGTCATAAGTAAACCAACAAAGCCGTTACATAATATTTAGTGTAACGATGTTAGGTAGGCAAAGCCATCGATGCGCTCTAGTCGTAGACGCCACTGTCCACGGAGCATGTTATTATTAGTTGAAGTTCAGGACAAAAAGAGTTACAGCCAAGTTGCCCCTTCACAGACTCAATACATAATATCAAAACGCATTAGTGGACGATTAGGGAAGCGTGAACACAACATGAGTATTAAGTTATTTTCTCCAGTCGTTATCTTATCGAGTCCACAAATGCAATGTGGACATTATACCCACTGGGTCTGCATGTGGACATGTTACCCACCGGGTCTGCATGTGGACATGATACCCACCGGGTCTGCATGTGGACATGATTCCCACCGGGTATGCATGTGGACATTATACCCACTGGGTCTGCATGTCAGCCTGGGAGCTAAAGCTACGAGTAGTTAGCATTCTAGCACGTTGAGCTAAATGTTACATAAACGCATCCGTCTGAGGGTAGACACACAACAGTTATCTCAGGACCAAGGCTTCGAGCTACATGTTATTTAGACGACTAATCGCTGTTTGTCTTATGATTACAAACCCAACATGAGCCTCGTCCTGCAGTTGAGGGTTTTAAGGAAGGAAAATATTACTTACCCATTCGAAAGTTACTTGGTCGAGGAAATTGTGAAATTCGCGGAATAACTTATAAATACTCGATATGGAAAATATGTTATGTTCAACGAGGTCGATCAATAAACGGAGTATATTGACAACGACATCTCTGTTGTGGCCGACGCTGTGTAACTGCGTTAGCTCGCCAGATTCCCCGAGTGGTCAGCTGAGACGCTCTCGGGGGTTCATGAGTTATCGCGAGAGCATTGAGCAATGACAGGGAAGGACTCTTTCTGTCTTCTGACGTTTTCTGAAGGGCTGTGGTTACACTGGGAGAGCATCCTGAATTATCGTGTTGTCCCGGTCTACCGCAACACATTTTCTTTCTCTTACTTCCTATTATGAGCGGTGTCCGCCAGTTAACAGTCCCCGTGGCGAGAACAATAAGAGCATGACAATAAGATAATATTAACACATATCTGAAACATGTAGTCGATTTCCCTCTTTTCGAAGTCGCACCCTCTGTCTCGCTGCTAATGTAACTTGGAAGTCCCGCCCTCTCTCCCGCTGCTAATGTAACTGGAAGTCCCGCCCTCTCTCCAAGAACGCTCATTTGCAGCATCCCGTTCCGCGCTCCGTCGTGACATGAGACGCCTCGGGGCGAGGGTAGGGTGTGGACGAGGTTCTGTGAATCGATTTACCTGATCAAAGCATGTCCTATTTAAAATGGATGCTACATTCCAAATTCATAATATTGGAGTTGTCTCCACTCCTTCTCCCAGATTCGAAGCTCACGTAGGTTGCCGGAATGAGGACACATTTTATATCGAGACAAAGCAAGTTTTCTATTTTGACAATAACACGTGGCGACGAGTTATGCACTGTAAATTGATCAGCTAATGTATTAAACGTTTGCCATTTATTTATTGTGTGCAAAAGAGAAACCAGCTCATTTGGCATTCGTCTTGGCATCAGTTACTTTGAGGTTGGATCATAAACTATAATGATTGTCATGCAAATCTTTATAAAAACAATAAACTAAGTTATTGCCAGGGGCGATTCTAGGTTCTGACTTTTGGGGGGTTCAGCCCCCAGGAAGCCACACGGGGGGTATTGGGGATTTTGAATATCGTAGATGTGATTTCCTGCATTCTGCTGCATTTAAAGGGGTAGTTCGGAATTTTGGACATAGGACCTCATTTCCAAGTTAGCCTGTGTGTTATTTATCATTGGAGACGTTTTCAACAAATTTCATTCAGTTCTTCTAGTTGCAGAGTTTGCTGGTGCTAGGCTAGCGCAAGTCAACGGTTTCGGCTAGCCTGCTAACAAAAAAATCTTACCCACTCCACAGTACACCTGAGGCAAATAAATTATAACGCCAGACTATCGATGTAAATGTCTATGCTGACAGAATAATGTTAGAAATAAAACTAACCTCACATCGCATGAATCATCGCATTTTGAGGGACTAGTTTCTGCCGGTAACCTAGGTAATATCAGTCTATAACGCTGCTGCTCAGACACAAGTCCCTACAAATGCAATGTCATGCAAGGTTGGTTTAATTATCCAGGGCTATAGCCTCGAATGCCCAGGTCTAACGACGCACCTTATTATTGCTGTTTCACACACTGTATATTATGCAGGTATATATATATATACAGGTTATTAATTTGTGTAAAGACATCTAAAATACTGATGCTGTTAACATAGTTTCCTTTGAACAAAAAAGGCAATAGTGAAACCTTTGTAATAGTCAAAAATAAATACCTTATTACAGTTTTATTGAAAGCCGACACAACACTTTAAATTTGTTTGTGAAACAATCAACACCCAACCTTTAGGAAGGGTACTCTGAGTCTAAAGCAATGTTTATCTCTATACAAGTAAAAGGAAATATGTTGCATTACATTATTTTTTACTTAAAAATGTGCTTAAAAATGTGTTGACCTCTGCATAAAATCACTTAATATAATAAAACAATTCGTCATTGCGGGGCCCTTTGCCCGGTAAGTGAACTGCAGCCTGCTCAACCTTGTGCATTCAGAGCACAGGAGCACCATCTCCATTGGTTGAGACAATAACAATCATAAACACTTGTTTTACAAATTAAAAACCTATAAAAGAACAGAATTTTTTTTGAAGGCCCTTCCTTCCTTCCGGCAAAACCTCAAATATAATATAAATCCGTTTACAGGGTGTGCTACGCAAGGGAGAGTAATTCATTTAAATCAATTTATGCATGTAAAAATCATACACGTAGTCCCTTTAAATATATGCAACTACCGTATTTTCCGCACTATAAGGCGCATCGGATTATAAGGCGCACCTTCAATGAATGGCCTATTTTAAAACAGTTTTCATATATAAGGCGCATGGAATAGAAACTACTGTAGTGGCTGGGGTTGCATTATGCATCCACTAAATGGAGCTGCACTAAAGGGAATGTCAACAAAACAGTTAGTGCATTCACAAACGTGGAGGGGAACTGGAAGTGGTGTGGGACTGGAATCCGTTTTTACCGCTGTTACTTTGGCGACGCCCCCTGACTACGGTAGCCATAATTAACCAATATTGATCCATATATAAGGCGCATCGGATTATAAGGCGCACTGTCGGTTATTAAAGGCTTTTAGGTGCGCCTTATAGTGCGGAAAATACGGTACAGCTAATTCTCTCTCTCTCTCTCTCTCTCTCTCTCTCTCTCTCTCTCTCTCTCTCCCCCCACACCTTGTCCGATCAGGTGTCTCTTGTTGCATCCCTGATAGCACTTATAAAACAACGTCCTTGTCACCCCTCACTAATGGTGATGCGGGCTGTGGGGGTTCCCGACATCATCCTGTAAGCCAGATGCACCGGCTCTGTCAGTTGAGCCTTGAAGGTGTACACGTGAGTCTTCCCACTGCTGAGGCTGACGTTGTAGAAGCTCAGCCTGTGGGTCTTGAAGCTCAGCCGGACCTCAAGAGTCCGCGACAGCGTGGTCAGCTGCAGCGGCACGTCGTGGCCCTGCTCGAAGGCTCTCAGGCGGTTCTCGAACCACATCAGACACCAGGAGCAGTGGCTGCTCTCCAGCGCACTGGGCAGGCCGCTGCGTGCTAGCTGCCGGCCGTAGCACACGCCGATGGCCCACGGGGCGCCCTCCAGCTCCACCCGCCAGCAGTGCTCGCCGCCGTAGAAGCTCTGGCTGCTGAGGACCTGCAGGAAGCTGGTGAACCTCAGCGGGGAGGCGGGGCAGGCCCGCTTCGCGGCGCTGTAGGTCGCCGTCTTCATGTCGGCCGACAGCACCAGGTTGGGGTGGGCGGTGTCCGGGTCAAAGGTCACCTCCGACGGGTTGAAAACGTTCCGGAGGCCGCGGTGAATCTCTCCCACGCCCGCCTTGAAGTCCGCATTCATTTCCTCCAGCTTGGCGCAGGCAAGCGAGGCGTCCATTTTGGATCCCTGGCCAGGCTCCGCCTCCTCGGCCGGAGGTTGGCCCGTCAGCTGCGCGATGCGCGGCTGCAGGAGGCCCAGGTCCTCGGTGAACCGGGCCTCGTCCTGCTCGGTCAGCAGGGACTCGGCGCTGAGCGCGGTGTGCCTCAGCGACTCGGTCAGCCGCGAGGCCCGACTCACGCGGGCGCGCAGAGCTTCCTCGCCCGGGCTCAGCCCTCCCTCGACGAGCCGAGTCACCGCCTGGCTATAGTTGGCGGACAGAGCTCTGAAGGCGTGCAGAAGCTTCGCGGCGCCCGCCCTCAGCTCCTCGTTGGCGGCACTCGCCTCCTCTTCCCGCTCCCGCTCCTTCCTCAGGACGCACTCGGCCACGTCCAACCGGACGGTCAACTCCGTGACTTGGGAGGCCAGCCGGAATTTGGGCTCGTCCATTTCGGTTTTCTTTGTCGCGATGCTTTGCCGTTCAGGTTGAGCGGGTCGGGGCCCTGCGGAGTCCATCGCAGTCCGGGAGCCATCTTGTCCCTCCAGGAGAGTACTTTTCCGTGACATCTTTGAGTGACACTTTGGGCTCTCCAATTGGCTCTGAGTGGATGTGGTTTCTTGGTTGCATGTTACCCCTCTATAATCAGTTGGTTTGCCGTTACTTTCAAGAGCGGCTTTATAGGCTTCGACAATGCTGCACATTTTCATATTCTTCACCAGGGCTTTGGTTCCTCCATACTCCTGCTGGCATTCAGGGCAGTTGTTCTGGTCCAGTCCCGCAGACATGGTCAGCAAACATGGCAGGCAGTAGGTATGACCACAGGGCAGAGACATTGGCTCAGTGAACAGCCCCAAGCAGATGGGGCAAATCGGCTCCTCTTCATTCTGTTTAGTGACCGTTTGTCCAGATTCTCCAGTGGAGGACATGGTGGCTGTCTCTAAACAAACGTTATGAATGGTCATGAATAGACTACACGGGTATATAACACATGCACGCACACACAGGCTTATAGATAAAGACAATAGCAAATACAAATACAAAAAATGCAAATAACTAAATACTTGCCTTTCGTCAATAAACTTGTAGGCAGGCATGCATATTGATCAAAGTTCACTCCAATGTCGCAGTGGACTTGGTTTGTTTGCATATGATATCGGCATAAGTTTCGATTTCTAGGCAACACGTTTCCGAGGATACCTTGATTTGAAATAGATATTCTGAATAGCATGTGGTAAATATATATAGGCCTATATTGCTATCAAACAACGCTTGCTTATTTAACTTACTGTATATTTCCAGATTTCCAGATGGCTTTCGGACCGCTGCTGATCCTTCTGTCAACGTACTGACGCTCCAGCCCGACGCGCAGCAGACCAGACAAACATCAGTTCAGACAAGGAAATGTGGCGAACCCGTGGGCGCGCTGGTGGACTTTTGTATGTTGTCGTCCTTTGCAGTTTTGAGTTGATCGTTCTAATTTCGATTGAAAGCATGGTATTTCGTAATGCACTGTACGTTCAGACATATTGAGGCTAACATAAGAGTATAGCAGCAAAAGTTACTTTACTAACAGACTGTATGACGTAGGGGAGAGTGGGGTGAGTAGTGCCACTTTTTACTCAAAGTGACTTTAAAGTGAGGCCATGACAGTAATGTCGCCAAATGAAATATGTATGTATATTTCAGGATGTGGTGCATCCCTGGCAACAATAATTTTAGATCTGAAATAAACTGTTTAAGAAATATAGCTTTCAGAAAAAAAGTGGTCTCGTGGCACAACTTGCCCCCGGTGCGGGGTAAGTTGTGCCTTTGGAGAGAATACGTTGGGGTAAGTTGTGCCTTTGGAGAGAATACGTTGGGGTAAATTGTGCCATTGATATATATCTCATAAACTGTAATGCTATATAAAAGCAAGACAAATCCATTAGAAAATTAATAATATAAGGTTTATTTAAAGTAAATAAAGGGTTCCAACCAGGTGTTGGTGTTGGTAGTCTTTTTAGCACATCACCTCTAGGGATGACTCCTTCATCGTTGTCTTTAAATGTGAAGATGGGCTTTCCATCCACACACCTCTTGCAACTTTGCCTTAGAAATTTTGCACTGATGTCGGCATCATCAACCTTCTCCACCAATCCAATGTAATTATAGGTTGTAGTTTTACCTGCAAAGCTCACAATGACAAAATCACCAGCAGACAGATCTTTGTCACCATCATCATCATCATTTTGGCCATCTGAACTCTCATCAGTGGTGTCGTTAAGTGGAATGGAGATGTCAGACTCTTCTGAGCTACTGTACACAACCCTTTTCTTCTTGATTTTGGTTTGATGTGAGCCTTTCAGAGCCCTTTTCTTCTGCCTTTCAATCTTTTTCTTTTCCTTTTCAGCCTTTTCATCTTCTTTTTCTTTGTGTGCCTTCTCCAGCTCCATCTTCTCAGGTGTGTCGGTCACGATTCTTGTTTTTACTTTCTTTCTTATCATTCTGGGCCTTCTTGTTGTGGCACAACTCACCCCAGGCCCTTTGGCACAAATCACCCCAACCCCACCAATTTGCAAAACTAGCATGATTCAGCAGTTTAGGGATAACATTGTGCTAACTGTATAGACTCATAGTGTAGCATACTAAAGCACTAAAACATGTGTCAAATGTTTTCAAACGTGTCTATAATTGTTCAGATGCAACAATCAAAAAACCTTGATCATAGAAATTTTACTTTGA
>OMKI01052391.1:0-10438 GCA_900302315.1 Phycis blennoides
GCATGATAAACAGCAACACTTACAAGAACACCTTTGGTTCGCCAATCGTATTCAATCAATTTTGATTGTTATTAACAATATTATTAATTATTAACAATAACCATAGCTCTATAGAGCTGGCCATATTTCACATACTATGTTACTTATACAGCAAAGTCTCAAATAATCATACTTTTCTACTTTTGAAATTGAAGACAAGCAATGTTACATGAAAGCATGGTTGTTCTCCTTACACAGTATTCTACAATACCAGGGTAATGTCATTGCCATTTGAGTATTTATTTTACAGCTTATTGATATAAGGATAGGTCAGATTCTGGGGGGTCACTGTGGTTTAACAATGCCACCAAATTCTTTAGTAATTGGGGGAACTACTGGGGAGAACAAACACAATATCCCACTAAACATTGTACGTCGGATAGATGTGCAGATCATGTCTATATTGGGTCCGTCAGTCCATGACCAATTCCGGACATCTATCGACCGTCCAAGCAAAAGCACCATGCTTTTATATTCAAGTTACACTGCTGGACATATAAATATCAAACAAAAGTAATAGCCAGTGTTTGCTACGCACTCGGGTCCACCCTAAGCCCCACCCACAAAAGAATGTTACTGATTACTGACAGAAAAAGGGTCTATAGCTAAGACACGGTTAATATTATCTAGCAAGCAGAGCTGGTTTTAGGTCTTTGGGTGCAAGTAAAGGTCAAATTGTTTCGGACGCTAGTCCAAGTCCACTTAGGGCAGGGCTGAGAAAATAAGAATGTAGTGTTTCAAGTGTCAGAGGGTCATTTCTCATGGCAGTCAAGCAAGTCTCAAATAATTCAAGTCCTCCAGCTGGAGAGTCCAAGTCGACTCACCATTTCAAGTCAGGCTCGAGTCTGAGGCTGCAGTCGAATAGTGTTTTGGCCCACAAGTAATTTCATGCAATCATTCTAATTGGGATCCATGTAAATATGAGTGGCTAGGAGGGTGTGCTTGAGCAACTGTTCTCAATGTTACAACTATTAAATGGTTGTCACATTGAGAACAGTTGCTCAAACACAAAAAACACAAAAGTGAAACAAAATTTTCGTTTCACTTTTGTGTTTTTTGTGTTTTGTACCAGGTTTTCCATGTTTATAGAGCCTGCAAGAAACAATACAGTAAGAACACACAGGGCAAAGTATCTAAGATGCGCTTTTAGCAGTTCAACTTTGGAACATTGAAGTTTCACCACGGCAGACCCACGTCGATAACATCCACCGTTGTATGACGTAGCGTACTGTAAGGGCAGTCTCGGCAGTCATTCTTTTCGTACCTCGTTTTCCATCGAGGTCAAGGAAAAGCTGTTAGGGAAGAGCATAGGATCTATTTTTTTTTTTTACTATTCAACAGTAGTCCAGCTCAAGTCCCCAACTCTTCTAGCTTGCTAACAAAACTACTTTTGACATTAAACTTGTTGTGAGTAAGCTAGCTTTATATATTTAGCATAAAATGTAAAGTATTGTTTGAAAACAAATTTGTTTGACTTTATTATAATGTTATATTAAATTAGGTGTTTACAATTTCATTTGGGCAATGAGTTGGTTAAGTGTTGTTGCAATACTATAGAACAGCCAAGCCCAAGCACGCTACATTACGTAATCTCTTGGGTCTCCCTGAAATCAATGCCTATAAAAGAGCTGCCCATTGTAGGTTATCTTTGAGTAGATTACAGAGGTACTACCGACTAACAGGTAAGATACAAAAGAAAATTAGATTTTAATTAGTATGATTAATCTAGAGCTGTGTCTGGTGGAAGAACATGTTAAATCTAATTAGGAGAACACTTTTAACTTACCATTATTTTTCCAGGATAACTAGGAACAATTAATCATGAACTTAAATGACACTCTTGGTTACTGGAAAATGGAACTGAAGATGGAATCATTAAACCTACCACCTGGCCACATTTATCCTGCTTTTGTTTTTGGAACCCTTGCATATATAATTATTATGCTCTCTAATATATTAGTGTTAACAACTATCATCTTCACAAAGAGTTTGCATAAGCCCATGTTCATCCTGCTGCTCAACCTGCCAATAATGGACATCATTGGAGCCACTGCTTTTCTTCCTCAGCTTGTAAACAGCATTGTGACCAAGAACCGCTCTATTTCCTACCCTGGGTGTTTTCTCCAGGCTCTGTTGGTTCACATCTATGGTACAGGGAACTTGATGTTTCTAACTGTGATGGCTTATGACAGGTATATTGCTATATGCTTGCCTCTTCGATACAATTCTATCATGACGTCAAATATTTTGATGAGAATCATCACTGCCATTTGGTTGTTTACCATCTCTTTGATTGGTGTCCTTTTAGGTCTTTTTGCACGGTTTAAAATTTGTAAGAATAGAATAGTAGATGTATACTGCAACAATCCCTCTTTAGTAAAACTCATCTGTGAAGACAGTACCGTAAATAACTACTATGGCTTATTCACGATCATATTAGTCCAAGGTGGATCAATATTCATAGTTATATACACATACATCCAGATCTTGTTGACTTGTGTGATGACTAAGCAGTCAGATGCGAAAGGGAAAGCTCTCCAAACATGTGGAACACATCTGGTGGTTTTCTTGTTCTTAGAGGTTAATACCGCCATCGCTTTAATTGCTCACAGATTTGAGAGTGTGTCCCCATACCTGAGAAGAGCCCTAGGTGTATCCGTTATTATATTTCCCCCAGTACTCAATCCACTCATATATGGATTAAAAACCCGTGAACTCAGGCAGAATATAATCCGTGTCTTTAGAAGATCATGGTTTTCTCAATAATGGATGAATACAAGTGTGTTTTCAATACACTTGTACTGGTGCTAATATGCTTTAAGTGTTAATGTTGCATTTGTCTTGGTAATGTTCAATACAATACAATGATATAATTGTTTCCATTGTAGCTCCAGAAGTAATCCAACAAGATAACAGTGTAATAACTAATATTCTGACTATGTTATATTATTCACATATAAACGTGTTTCATTTGTTGCACTGTATCTGGCCCATGCAGATTGTATGTTGAAATACATGATCTAGGAAAAAATATTAATTAATTACTATTATTAACATCTGCAAAATATTGGAGGTGTTAAGTCTCCAATATTTTATAAATATCAATATATAACATAAATCTGTACACGTTTAAACAAAAGCATAAAGCAAGAATGTTCTCCATTGCATAAAACATTTGTAACCATACTTTAATTTATATTTAGTATTGGTTGTAAATTATTGTTATTTGGATGGTACATGTTAGTTGTTTTATTTTTTAAAGATGATAAATGTAAATAATGTATCAAATTACATTTTGGCAAAGTGTAAATGTATTTCCTTTAAATATTAAATGATGTATTGAATAAAAAATCACTCAACATATATAAAAAGAAGCAACCTCTGTATAGTTCTTTATTTGGCTTCAAATTAAGGAATTGTAATTTAAAGTTATAGAACCAGTTGACCTTAGTGCCACTGCCTCAGTGTGTGAGAGAGTGCCCCCAATGGAACAAAAGCTGAAATTTGCTGAGAGGAACTCCGCTCGTGGCACTTGATTTGGAAAACCTTGAATGAATATTTTTCTCTGACACTAATTCTTTGGAACATTTTAATTAACCTTTGTATTAGTAGGAAGCGTCATTGAGATTTTTTTTTCTTTTTTGCAAAACAATCACAAACAAGAAAGCTATGCAGACACATGCATCAACCAAAACATTCACAACTATTAAGCTACATATATATAAATATTATATTAACATTTTAAATTCTATCAAAGAAATTTGTAATTTCAGTTTCAGTTGTAGGTATACCTCGTTCCAGAGGTAAGGTGTATAATACCTTAAACCATCATGGGATAACATATTTCTTCTACTTGTACTTCTTTGGGACTTACTAGGCCGATGTGTTTTTGTGGGGCAACCCAAAAGTCATTGCTTCTCCAAAAAGCCCATCCACAGATTAATTTTATATATATATAATTTATTTTTAATTAACAAGATAAGCATATGTATAGCCCTTTTAAGGTTTTGAAGCTGCAATCAATAAAGTAAAGGCTTTTATTTTCCAAAGACAACATAAAATCATTACAATGAGTCTCATAGACGTATACAGGAGCAGCTAACCAGAGAGCTATGACGTCTTTCCACTATACAATATTGGCGCGACTGGGATTTGCATTTCCATTCCAACCGGGCTACCCACTTGAAGGTAACTAATGACGCACTTATTTTGAGTTGATGACGCGACAACACACATGCTTATTGGTACCTATTAGTTTTATATTATAGCCTACGAATATCATGAAATTGGATGAATTCGTTTGATAGACATTTCATATTTCATTCATATCTAAGTTGTTTGTAATACTGGAAACGCAAATCCACGTGGCACGGTATGCCTCGGCACGGCCAAAAGAGCTAATAAGCCTAGCTAAAGATTTCTAGCTGCCTTAACCCGTAGGTCACGCGCTAATTGTATAACTTCCTGTAGGGCTATGTTGATAATTTTTTTTGTCTTTTGATAACTTTTGTCTGCCTTTCACATTACTGATTGCATTTACACTTCAAAAAACTTAAAGCGGTATTATTTGGAAATTATAATCTTGTTAAATAAAAATGTATATATAAAATGAACCTTTGGAATTATGTTTTTTGCCGAACATACCCTTCGACCTAGTCTGTCCCTAGTCCCAAAGAAGAGGGAGAAATGTGTCATCCCTGGGTAACTCAAATATCTGTTGAAAAGAAAGAACACCATCAGTGTTCTAGCTGCATAGCTTCAGCAGTAGCAGCATCCATAGCAACCACCATCACAATGATAGAAAAGGCACTGGGCGACATTGGAGGCAGGCTGTAAGCTACGCACCCAATCGGACATTTTAGAAGGTGCTGGTATTTTCTGTGCTATTTTTCCATTGGCTGAAGAACATTTCTTTTTCTTAACTTTTGAGGGTGGGCAAGACAAACCACTGGCCCCAATGGGCTACATGATACATCTGGTATACATGATACGTATATACAGTATATATACTCACCCCCTTCTGAGCAGTTAGTGAGCATCAGTGCTAGGAAGCAAAGGCAACAATTGTATGATTCCAGTTTTTACTTGCTTACTTCTACTTTTTACTAATTTTACTTGGCTGCAATATTGAATAATGTTAGTATGCATTTAATTTTTGTTTCTGTCCTTATCTGTATTTTCAGTTTGCCTGTTAACTTTCAAATATCTCCATTGAGCATAAATGATGATTTGGGTGGATAAGTGTATGTCAAACTAATGCTTGATATTTCAGTTTAAAGTGCATAGTGGAGGATAAACTGTAGGCCTACACAGTGGTTGACGCTTGGTAAGTGAATGGGGAATTCTAAAGATAACACAGCTCGATATGCACAAATAATTAAGTATGACATTGATATTTGTATTGGCACGTGAAAGCTCTGTGTTGAAATGAGAATGCATTCTGAATAACAATTCACTAATTTTGTATAAAACATTTCCTTTTCCAAGATCAAAAGAACAAAACAAAATGGAGAACTACTACAACACAAGTTATTTTTTGACTCTGCAAACCCTACACCTGCCCATCGAGACCGCCATTTCTACGTTTCTTCTGGCCACATTAAGTTACTTGGTCATTTTGTTCTGTAACCTTGTCCTTATCCTCACCATCATCCTGAACAAGACTCTTCACCAGCCCATGTACCTCCTGCTCATCAACCTTCCAATCAACGACCTCCTGGGCTCCACTGCCTTCTTCCCGCAGGTCATTAAAGAATTACTGTTGGACACCCGAAAGATGCATTACGCAGCGTGTGTTGCGCAAGCGTTTTGCATCCACACGTATGGTGTCGGGGCCGTGTTAATTCTCAGTGTCATGGCCTATGACAGGTATGTCGCCATTTGCTGCCCGTTGAAATACAACAGTATCATGACAAATGCACACATAATGAAACTAATTACAGCGATGTGGGTGTTTAATTTCATGTTGGTCAGCGTCCTGTTCGCCCTGCTCTTGCGCTTACCACGCTGCAGATCTTTGATCTCGCACTCGTACTGTGACAACCCGTCCTTACTGGCACTGGTGTGCGGAGACACGTCGATCAACAACATCTATGGTCTCTTCATGCTCGCCATCGTACAGGTGATCAGCCACGCAGTCATTCTGTACACCTACCTACACATCCTCTTGGCCAGTTTCAGAACCAAGAGGTCTGACACTAAATCGAAAGCCATGCAGACCTGCGCAACACACCTGGTCGTTTTTCTCCTGTTGGAATGCGTGGGTCTGTTCACGATCATATCATACAGACTAAACAACATTTCCCCTATTTTACGAAGGTTTATTGGGGCTTCCGCCATAATATTCCCTCCAACGTTGAATCCGATCATATATGGTCTCAAAACCAAAGAAATACGTGGGAAAGCACTAACATTTTTCAGAAAAAGAATATTTACTCTTTGATTTTCTGTTGATTGTTTTCATGAATGATTGAATTGTTTGCTCTGCTAATGTGAATGATAGTTTTCATCAACACAATTTCTGACTGGAAAATATTTTGGAACCAAATCTGAATTTAATCTGTCCCACTATTTTCCATACAGCCTGTTACTCCATGAATGTTTCCACATTTTCTATTCAAATAAAAATACATTTTAAAAATTACTCTTCTGTAAAAGTACTGTTTTCATGTTTAAAAAGTGAACACGTGTGTACAAGTGAAACGGTCCCCAAGCAAAGTATTTGTTTGCAAGAAAAGATCAACTCTATTATTCCCACAGCAGCTCAAGAGTCAAAAGTAGAGGAAGAGAGTGCTTAGGTGATACACACACAAACACAATATCATGTGTCATATCAACTTTAAATAGTCTTATTCCCGTAAACTTTAGCAGAAAATGCCACCAATTACAAAAACTAACCAGACAACAATGAAATCAAGATGGAAGCATCAGCCCATTTGTGTTGTAATGTGCTGCCCTCTTGTGTAAAACATTTGGCTGTCTAGAAACAACGAGGCCTGCATTACCTTTTTCTTTATGGTGAAAATGCAATAACTGCAGCAAACGTCGAAGCTCGTTTTTCCCGTGTTGTCATGAAACTAATTTTTTTATGGTTTACTTAGTTCTAGTTAGTTAGTGTTTTCATATGGTATAGCGTATAATTACACGATGAACATACACAAATTGTTCTGCAGCAGTAGGAAAGTATTCCAAAATAAATACAAATGAACCAACAATGATACCCTGTCGCTCTCTACTGGTAAAAATACATATCGCAACCATTTAGTCTGACGTTAAAGCATTCGGCAAAGTATCTTGTTGCAAAACGAACATTGCTTAAATGAAAATGTTATAGGACTTACCTATGTATACAGTTGTACCCTAACTTATTCTCACTGTTAAATAAGCAAGCATAAACAGATTCTATTCTATTTAATTTACTTTGATGCTTCTGGCTTGAGCTGAGCAACAATAATTGATGATCTCATCCGCATCTGTATGATTTATAATATTGATATTGATCATATTTAAATTTGTTTAAATGAGTGTCGACATTTAATTTTTTTGTAATATGCAAGACTCTCCTAATAGTCATTAAAACACATTGTAATATTAACATTTGCGCTCTGCTGTGATGACATCGTACATATATTGGAAGTGATCATACGTTTACATATAGGCGAATACATACACTTTTCTGATGTATGTATTTTACTGATCAAAATTGAAGTGAACTGTACATTTTTGTTTTAGCTATAGAAATAAAATAGCTATAAATATAGCTAAAAGAGCACAACTAGCACGATACATGTGACTATCACGGCTTTTGTTTCAGAAGAATGGATAGCGTCGCTGGTATTTCAGAACCATGGACAGCGCTGTTTGTTGCGGCGCCAAACGCATCATGATAAGAAAAAGAAAAGTTGTGAAAACCCAGGGTATCTTGTTTCAGGGTTAATGGCCCTGGAGAGAGAGAGAGAGAGAGAGAGAGAGAGAGAGAGAGAGAGATTGAAATGCTTGAAACTTGTTCTGGTGGCATTCTTACTGTATTAGCAGCAATGAAATGCTTCACCTTATGACAAATGTACTCTTTGTAAGTCACTTTGGATAAAAGCATCCGCTAAATGACCAGACACGCTTGTGTCTATGTTTGTGTGCCTACTCAAATACTCAATTTTCAGAGATTTTACACAAGGCGCCTAAGCGCCACAAAGCGCCTTCCTCTTCTCATTTTGACAGAAAACTATTTGCAAATTACAAAAATATTGAGGACAGTTTGTGCTATGTTCTTATGTGAGTGCTCAGCTTAATACAGCTATTCTTAGGGGGCGGCAGTAGCTCACTGGGTAGAGTGGGTGGACAGAGCGGGTCATCCACTAGGGTCGGCGGTTCAATCCCCTTGATCCCCCTCCTCCACTTGTTGAACCCCACAAATGTACTGATTGTAAGTTGCTTTGGACAAAAGCGTCTGCTTAATGCCCCTTTACCCTTTATTCTAACATTTTGAAAGAGTAGCCTTATGTTGTTGTTATTTAGCCTTTCTGAGCCCATTGCAAGGTTAAATCAATGAATGTTATTTAATCACAAAATAATGCCCGCCGTGCTTTGAGAGCTTGGATTGGCCAATGTCAGAAATAGCTGAGCAATTGCTGTTTGATGATTGGTTAGTGTGGGGCTTGGCGTAATTAAATTATTAAACATTGTGTAACTATTACAAAGTGAGAAGGGGATGCTATGGTTCAGTAGAGTATATTTTCTATTCTCAAACGAAGGTAAAGCGTCAACTTGATTTAGAAAGTTTGCGGCTAAGAAATGTCCATTACGATATTGTTTTACATCCAACATATAAAATTACTAAACACGCCACTAGATGTCGCCACCGTGACAGCTTTAAAAAAGCAAGACGTTATATAGCGAAAAGTGTAGCCGGTTGTGATGGTTGGTAAGCAGTGAGCATACGGTCCCTGTGGATCTGGAGTCTTGAGATTTCATCATGGTGAATGTCACTACAACACTGATCACTGCAAATCAAATGTTGGCCATGGAAACCAACACACAATAGTGGTATGAGAGGCTTATGATTTCTATATTTTCTTTCTATTTAGTCATACTAGGAGACAGTAGTATCCACATTTATTTTAGATAGGTCTACATTAAGGAAAAGCTTGGTATTTAGGCATCTTGCAGGATGAGGGATTGAACCCAGTAACTTTCCCCAGGCAGGCAAGCAACCTAGCCGCTACGTTAGCCTGTGACATATCCAGCCATGTATATGAATCTTCCATGTATATATGTATATGTGTTTCCATCAAATTGAAAGCAATAAAATGTATTGTGTCTCAATACATTGTGAATGTATTGTATGTCAGAAATATTATCATTGCTGTCAATGTCAATAGAGCATTACAAGAACAATTTTGTGTCAGGTGTGATCAGACTTCATGGCGTTGAAGTGAAATATAAAAATATGTGGAAAAACAGTTTGACAGTTTGACTTTCTTGAGTAATTACTTAAACAATACACAAATGGATCAACAAGAGGTGGACCAAGAATTGTCCCAATCATTAAACCTTGTCGTTCCTCCAGTGTCAACAACAGGCCAATTCTGGTGAAAACTATACGAACAAAGACTAGCACATAGTAACACACGGCTACAATTAGATGACTCAAACACTTTTTTTAACGATCCACGATACTGTCACTTTATTCTTTTTACAGAACAATCCAACAACAAAGTGCCATGGAGAAGTTACTATTTTTTTCCTCATTAAGGTTAACGAGTTATTTGTTCAACTAAATGTTGCGTGCCCCCCACCCCCCGTAGGCCTAGCAGCAGGCCCTTAAGAGTCACTCAGAAGAAACCCAGTGGGTTTGGTAACATGCTGTACAGTAAACAGCATGTTACCAAACAGAAACCAATCAAAAGAGTTCACTCAAAAACAAACTTCACGTCAGAAGTTCTTTCTCTGACCATAAAAAAAGTGTGTTTGGAAGATTATTAAGACCTCAAAAAGAATTGTGTTTTGGGTACAAAAATAAAAGGATTGTCAACTTCAGATTGTTAGTTTATTTCCCTAGTTCAATCTCAACTAGAGGCCCTGAGGAGAAAATCCTGGTCACCAAATCTAGGCCTGTGGGTTCTTCACAATTGCTCCGGAGTGACAGTAAGCCATGTGATGGGATCACATTATCTGTTTTAACTACTGATGCACCGATATTGAAATTCTGGGCCGATACGATACTGATATTTAAAATTTCACTTTGGCCGATACCGGTAGAGATACCGATATTGTTATCAACATTGTTTTTGATATACCTTTGCTGGCAAAAAAAGTGTTCAAAATACATTGACATTTTTTCAACAAGAAAATTAGAAGAGATTCAATAAAAGTAAACACGATTTATGGGGGAAAAAAACTT
>OMKI01052404.1:0-10539 GCA_900302315.1 Phycis blennoides
CACACACACACACACACTCACACATTCCCATACTTTCGGGATTGCATTCATTCATGCATGAATGGATGTCAATGAGCATGTGCACACACGCATCATAAATGAATAGACCCAAAGCGCGGCTTTTTTCGCAAGTTATTTCTCTCATAAAAGCTCACGCGCACAAAAGGAAACATTAGCAGGGCCTTGAGCGAAGCCATTGAGAAACAAACCAGGCAAGCAGAGTACAGCTATACACAGAAACACCCACCCGAAAAGCCTCTTCTGAGCAGAAGAGAGAACATCAGAACAACAACGCGTCTGCTCTGAGATCTGAAGTCAGCGCTCAGCGATCTATTTTCAAATGTTTGTAGCTTGTCCTCATGGTTTGCCCAACCCAGACAACTCTATGTAACTCGATGGTGTTGTACTGTACTCAATGTCAGATCATTTATATGTACTTCTTTTATATATTTTTTTATATATACCTTGATTTAATTTATATTTTTGGGTTCCAAGGGATGACATTCAAAACGGCTGTCCGATTATGGAAATGCACCAATTTATCATATTCATGTCAGCGTGTTGCTTTGTACCTACATGGGATATTGGAGTCATTCATTGCTTTGGTTTGGTATTTCATGTCATATTATTCGGACAACAATTTCATTTGTTACAACGGAAGATATTAAGCTATAAAGCCGAGCATCTTTGCCTGAGCCAGGAGCGGTGTGTGTGTGTGTGTGTGTGTGTGTGTGTGTGTGTGTGTGTGTGTGTGTGTGTGTGTGTGTGTGTGTGTGTGTGTGTGTGTGTGTGTGTGTATGTGTGTGTATGTGTGTGTGTGTGTGTGTGTGTGTGGGCATGCGTGTGTCTGTGTGTGCGTATGCGAGCAGATATACTTGAAGCTGTGGTGGAGGTGGGCAACAGTAGTCCAGATAAGTGACGCCATTAAAATCATTCCTTAGCTATTTGAAATGATGGCTGAAGGCCTCCGTTGATGGTCTTGTTGTTGGACTGCTGCCAAGCAGAGATTTTCTGCACCTGGCCGTATGATGGGCTGCGATAATCCTGGCTTTCAAAGTGACTTTGCTGCGGCGTTCACTGCTGCTGCTATTTCATCCAGTGGTGACTTCTGTTTAAAGGTCTGAAGGCAAAGCTCAAAACTCAAAAGGGAAGGTGTGCCGATTGAACCAACCGCCCTGTGTTGCTTAAAACCGCGTTCATCCCATTGAAGTCGACGCGCAGAAGGTCACCGGGATAAGTGATTGTTACTCAAAGCTCAGTGCTGCCGGCTGTCCGCCCCGAGAGAGCGATGTGCGGCCGGCAGGGTTGCCCGCGCAAGTCATGGGAAACACATGTAAAATGTCGAAATTGATCAATTGTCCCGGGAAAAAGATCAAACATGTCATGTCACGCTGCAAAAACATTAGTACATTTTCGGCACGGCTATGTTCAGTCACCAACTAGAAGTTGCACGGTTTTCCGTGAAAGGTCACGAGCCAGTTCTGAAATGCTTTTTTGAGAAGGTAATTGTATAAGCTGTAAGTGAACCTTATGATTCAATATCCGTCACTGAGTTACGCTACGCTACACCTCACTGAGGTCGGTTCACAGCTGTCATTGATTTAAAAAAAAAGAAAAGGTTTGTCAATCATGCTACTCATTCAATAGTGATTAGGGTGGCTGCTACTGACAGTCTATAATATGAGTCTCCGTAAATCCAGAAAGGTTATGGAAAATGTCCCGGACAATGCAAAAAGATAAACTAAAAAGAGTCTGCTAACCGGGGGCAGGTACTGAACAGCAAGCTATCGAGTGCTACGTTCAACAGCAGCCGGTATCCAGCTGTGGCTCATGTCTGTCTCAAACCACATGTTCACCTGTCATGTTTTCATAGCCGTAGCGCAGGTAACACCAGCTGCCGGTCTCTCACACCAGCAGTTAATTGCCGACGTGCATTTTGTTCACCCGGTCATGTCCCATTGACATCTGTGACATCTTCAGTGGATGACCCTGGAATTGCACTGCATAACTAGTTGTATCTGCATCAGCAAGCTGTATCTGCAGCATCTACAGTGAACTCTAGATGAAGCCGCTCTGGTAATGCAGTGTGTGGACGTTCTGTGACCCCCCCCTCAGACAGTTGGACATGGCCCATTTCAGTCCTTCTCTTGGTTGAAACACACATGATGCGTGTGTTTTGTCGTTGAGCAGCCTTTGCAGTGACAGCTTTTGCAGTGACCGGGGCTGAAAGGAAACAGGACCATGGCAACAAATGTTGTTGAGTACGACATGTGAGTACTCTCATGGATCCTGTTCTGGGCCCCCGCCCCGCTGGCCTTTTCCAAAATGGTGAATGTGCTGGATGACATGAATCCTGTTCTGATTCGGAGACACGTGTTTGTATTTAACACAGCTTGTATCATTTTCAGCTGGGGAGAGAATTGTACTGACTGAATAGAGAGAAGGACACCCTGATAGCTCTCTTTATAGCCCTCCAACTAGAGGACTGTTCATGAATGATCTTTATTACTCATTATTATTGTTGTTGCCTCATCCCCCTTTAGTGTGAGACAACAATGTGATGTTGCATTAGTAATGTATGTCTGTCCATGTTTACGTGTTCATACGTGCCCTCAACGCGCTGCGGAGCTTAGCAGGCTAAATGTGCTATACACTCCAAATCGTCTCAATGCGTGTGTGAGATCATCTGGCCACTGCTGCTCTTGTCCGTGTCATGTGTCCATAATTGGCTAACAGCTGGCGATGACCAGTGGACAGTATAAGTAAGACTGGGGAGCGACAGCTGCTTGCCACTGTAAGACGACTGCATCATTCTCCTTAATAGCTGTCCAGCTTTCCGTAAGCCGGACAGATCTCAGTAAACACCACAACACGGTACATAAATGATCAATCTGAGACACGCCACGCGTCCTCCCTCAGCACATAACAAAGACGCAGACTGTAGAACGTTAGCCGCGTGGACCTTTTTTCAGTGTTTGTGGCATAAAACCCACAGGGTACTTGTCCAATCAAAACACGTTTGGAAAGTTAGCTCATCACCGAAATTCAAAGGGATTGCGGTCGTCCTCAACGTCTTTGGGGTGAAGAATAGCATTTGTAGTCCAGTCGAGCGAGACCGGAGGTCACAAAGACAAGTCACAGCCATTTTTTCCCCTTTGTGTTTCACAACTTAGAACACATCAAACTCCTAAGCGGTGGTCTCGCACTACCAATCCAAACCACAACAAGCCATGTATGTGTGCTCGTGAACTTTCTCCAACCCCCCCCCCCCCCACACACACTGTAATCCTATATCCTTGATGAATCAGATAACGTTGGCGTTAGTGGCCCCTAAATCCTCCCCCTGCTGTACGGAGGCCTTAGTTTGAGTCCATTATGTAAGCCTGTATCCAGGCCAGAGACAGCGGCTACCGTTGGGTCAATTGCAATTTGACGGTGCATTTGGTTTCCATCCTTCCCTATGGCAGCGGGTTAAGCCTTAATAGAGACACTTATCTGTGGTGCTGTTCATTTATTATTGGGATTGTTTTGGTGAAAGAGTGCCATCATAAGGTCACCGTCATCCACCGTCTAATCTTTGTCCTGCCTTTTCTCCATGGTAATCAGTCACCACCTCCATTCATAGTTTCTCCCAGACACGGTGGAGGGCCCTCTGTGGGTCTTAATAAAGACAGTGCTTTGTGGTATGAATGCCAATTTGTGAGTGTGCTCCGGGAAAACAAAGCCATCACCTCTCTGAGCCACTCTGCCAAGAGGACTTCAAAGTTTGGATCAGGATGAATGGATTTTCCCCTGATTTCTAATGAAATCGTTTAATTTACTACACGTATTAACAATTGATTAGAAATGGCAATAGGCCTACCTTTTAAATGAAAGGAGCCACAACTTAAAGAGATTGCAAGTTACTTTATCTAAAGTACACAATAAGATTGTGGTATTCCCTGAGATCTCTCTGGCTAAAAGACATCGGTGCTGTGAAACCGATGAGGTCTTAAGTTATTGAGTCGGCTGATGTCTTACGGTGACAAACAGCTGTTCACCAGTCTGAGTCAAACAACTGGCAGGTCTTGACAGCTCTGCATTGACTTTAATAGATGGATGGGCATGATAATAGCTGGAAGGGCTTGTGCACTTAGGCTGCTATTCACAGTGAGCCAACTGCGTGTGCCCGAGAGATCGGCCAAAGCACCGAGGGCAGTGACAGGACAGGCCTCCTGGATCTCCCTCGTTTCAATTGGGATCGGCAAGGAAAAAACGAGCAAAACTCCTCGTCGTTACGACCTACAAAGTTAGTGGGATTTGCTTTTTTCTTCCTGGCCTCTGCATGTATTCGCCCTCCTCCCTGAGATGTTTTTTTTTGTCACGGAGGCTCACGCTCGGCTTATAATAATCTTGGATCCGGCGTTTCTGTTATGTTATCGCAGAACTTCTGAGGGGAGACGACAAAGCGCCTGGGCCGGAAACCAACCACTGCAAGGGCCTTGTTTCGTGTTATGTTATGTTATGTCATGTTATGTTATGTTATGTTATTATTTTACTGAAGAATAGTCATTTAGGCGAGTGGATGATGAATTCATAAAGATCTTTTTTTTTAAGTGTAGGCCATTCCTTCAGTGGACAAAGTGCACAAAGTCCGTTCTGCTAGATGTCCCGCAATTCTACACGCTGCACCCACCTTTAATCCCAAGACTCTCGCGATTAATCTGAAGTGTGATTGTGAGTCTGGGCTTGTGATGGTGTCGATGTGCTTCCTGTCTGAGACGGCTGCGCACCACGCCGCGATGGCCCGCCGTTGCGTCACCCTCCTTGATCCGGCGCTCCCGGGGGCCAGTGTGTTGCGTGCGGTCCGCACGCCGTCGTCTACCGCGGGGACAACCGAGGACGCTCTCTCTCTCTCTCTCTCCTCTCGTCGTTGAAACGCGTTGAAAAGTTTCGAGTGTCTCAAAGCAAAGTGTTTATCGGCGGCGGCGTATTACCGCTGCGCAGTCAAAGCGTTTTAATTTTCCCATTTACATGTAAATTGTTGAACGGGCTCTGCAAACCGCGTTTGCCCCCCGCGACGGTCTGTCGCAGTTCAAACATCGTTAAAGTTCAGCTGCTGTGCATGAATGTTTAACTCAGCGGCCGTCCGCGGTGACGTGCGGCTATACGTGCACCGCTTACTGAAGGGTCTCAGCGGTATCCCACCCCTGCAATTTCCGCACCGGTGGTGGCGGCGGTTGTGTCGTTGGTCTCATCAACAACACGGTGACCCGGCTGTCAACACCGTGCTCTTTTCTTTAGTCACCCAATCAGGTGAAACATCTAGAAAATGGATGGGGCTGTGAAAAGAAAAAAAAAAACCCCTGGTGATTACGGTGATATTTCTTATTCACGCAGCCGGTCCCTGACAGGAAAAACCCCAGTGCAATATTTGAGAAGTTTAAATTGTGGTAAATAGTGCTGAGCGATGTCCTCTGCCAAGCGAAAGACATCAGCCTACAGTGGGGAGCAGTATTTAAAGCTCTCTCGTGTGAAGCTCACAGGGTGGTGGTGGTGGTGGTGGTGGTGGTGGTGGTGGTGTTTGTGGAGGAGGCTGTCCTGACTTGCCGGTAATTGAATGCCAAGAGTATTAATTTTATTTCGCTTTTGTCGTACGATAAAGCGATGCTGCGCGACTCTTAAACGGTAGACTCGGGTGATGAATACCCCCGCGCGTGCCATCCGTTCACCTCTAATCAGATTCGGTTTTCACACGGAGCGACATATGTGGCGTGGAATGCATCATGGGCCGCCGGCGCGTGCGGGTTCTCCGCGCCGTTGTACGCTGATCCTGTGCGGTTGACGCTCCTCTTGGAGCGGTGTGGCTGGCTTCCCCGGGCGGATCATTGGTTCAGCGTACCGCACGGGGCCTGGCAATCCTGTTTACCCCTGTCAGTTGTCAATTGGCGGCAAATGCGATCCCCGAGCACTAATCCACCTTAACGATGGGGATGTTGAACCCGGTCGCCTGTCGACGAGCTCACTCACCAGGAGAGCCATTCACCCCCTGCGCTGGTGACTCCTCTCCTCTCTCCGTGAATGGGTGAACATGTCGAAACCGGCCCGTGTCACCTGTCTACTGCGGCTGTTTGCTCCATTAATTCCAAATATCTGAACTAGAAAGGAAGTGTGCCCGGGGAATTGTTATTCTGGTTCACTATTGGGTGCCAATGCAGATCATTCTTAAAGTCAGCGATGATGTGGCGATAACGCTGTATGAGGTATGTCATCGTGTGACTGCTACATATACTGTACCTTGTGTTTTTGCTGAAACATTGTGGTAGCAGCAAACCTTCAAACCAATTTCAAACTATATCCCTCCACCATGACCTGGTATTGATCTGGTATTGATCTACGGTATTGACTGCTGTAGAGTCCCATGAATCACTCGGTCTCAAAGCATGTGTAGATCTGTCATCTACAGTCCTGGCCAGCGAGAGCAGTCAAACTCAAACCTCATTTTCCTCAGTGAGGGCTGGCTCATGCTGAGCATGGATGCCGGCCGGTTGAAGATGGATACAATATATATATTTATAGAGGAACACAATCACTTAATGTGATGAAATGCAGAATCAGTGGTTGAAACACTTTGGTCAGGAACGTAATCACGAAATGCACCATGCAGAACAGAAGTCTGACGGATGATTCTTTTTGTATTCGTTGAAAGCGGGTCATTGCAAACGGTCCGCCATGTCCTCTTATTTGATTGTGTTCTGACGTTGAGCATACAGATGGCTGGTACCGGTGGTTACCTTGGCAACGGTCCATCAGCGGATTTGTAATAACCCCCGTTTCCCCCTTGGAAACTTTGGGACAACGCTGGTGGTGTGTGAGGCATTTCCGTGTATTCCAAATTGCAGTGGGTGAGGTATTTTATTTTGAAGGAGGGGACAACGGGCTTTTAATGTTGGATGTTGACTCTCGTCTCTTTTCCACCCACTCCTACAAAATAAATGCGCCTTTGGGAGTCTTTTGATGACAACTATTGTTTTGCCCACTAGTCTTTACTAATGGAAAGGATTGGCGGTGGAAATATATCTGTTTGTGATGTAGTGTTTTTTGATTTGTAGATTATTTATGTGAGGAAGCAGCTTTTATGATTCATTCAGTTTGTTGAATATTGTTGTTGTTCTTCTGTGTGTATTTAGGTGTGAGTGTGTGAGGTGGTATGTATCTGTTTGTCTTTTGGTTCTATTATCCCTACTGCTACAGTTGTAGAGGGTTGCATAATCAGTCTCTTTCTCTCTCCATGAATTGTTTTTTATCTCCAGGCCTATTGTAGTCCAGCTACTGTGTTATCCATTAAACAATAAAGACAAACTTTTTGGAGAAAAGCTGTAAATGTGATGGAAACGCCCTCGCGTCAACAAATCTCTTTTCCTTACCATGAGACAACATTGGTTAGCAGATCCATATTCAAAACCATTTGAGCGGTGTCGGGTCTTGAGTTCAGGCAAGTTTGTTGACTCTAGTTCTCCATACGCTGTCATTTATGAACCACCATTAATGGTGGCGGACGGCAGTCCTCATTTATTATCAAATGGGCATGTTTTTGAAAAAAATACTTCACTTCACAATCCTAAAAAAACCCACTGAAAAAACCCCTTTACACATATTTCAGTCAAGCCAGTGATGCATATTGTACACCGACAACCAGTTTCCCCCAAAAGACATTTCGTCGTTATTACTATTATTATTATTATTCTGTAATTATGTTCATTATGTGTGTGCCATGCTTTCCTCCTACTCCAGGGGCATGCTCCCAAGCTTTGCTTCCTGCACACACACAGAGTACTCTGGACTCGACTTGTTAATTACCTCATCAGAATTTTACTGCAGACCCAGGGACGTGCTCTCAGACCCAAACTGATATTTGCTCAGCAACACGATTGGACACTGAAAGTGGTTGCTAATGCATTTGGAGTAGCTGAAGAATGTTTGGCTCTGGGCCGCATGCGTTAGACCGCGGGGGCCCCTTAGTTTAAAGCACCTCAGTGAGGTTGGCCCCTTATCAGGGCCCACAGTGTTATTTATTCACGTTTTTCCCTTCTGTCTAATGCACCACACTGACCCCTTGCGACCCGCTGCTCTATTACACACACACACGCACACGTGCACACGTGCACACGCTCGGGCCCACAGACACACAACACACACACACAACACACACACACACACACACACACACACACACACACACACACACACACACACACACACACACACACACACACACACACGCACACACACACGCACACGCACACACACACACACACACAAACACACGCACACACACCCCTTGCGACCCGCTGCTCTATTACATACACACGCACACATGCACACGTGCACACGCTCAGGCCCACAGACACACACACACACACACACACACACACACACACACACACACACACACACACACACACACACAAACAGGCACTACTTCAGAGAAATACTTCGACTGGGAGTCAGAGGGAAGAGAACGGTGTTGGAGCAGGGTCACTCCTGGACGTGAGCTCAATACCTTGGTCATGTGATCACAGCCTGGCGTGTGTAAATCATAGTACAGCCCTCATCATCGTCTTGGCCATGTGGGGTAATGGCTTTGTGCCACTACCCCACATGGTGGTGTTGTGGCATCAAACTGGCCGTATCTGTTGAATCTTTATTTGTCTAGCAGCTGGCAAGGGAATTCAGATTCATGAAGAAGTCGATAGGTCAGCATTGCATCTTAAGGTTGCCTAGGGTTGTCTGTGGACATTGGCGATCAAACCCAGTTTTCTTTGGCTTGGAATACAACATCCTTGCCACTACTAGGTCCTGTCCAATGTTTATTTTGAGTCCCTGCCACCTTTGTACCACATTTGGTGCTGTGTGTGTGTGTGCGTGTGTGTGTGTGTGTGTGTGTGTGTGTGTGTGTGTGTGTGTGTGTGTGTGTGTGTGTGTGTGTGTGTGTGTGTGTGTGTGTGTGTGTGTGTGTGTGTGTGTGTGTGTGTGTGTGTGTGTGTGCGTGTGTGTGTGCGTGTGTGTGCGTGTGTGTGTGTGTGTGTGTGTGTGTGTCTGTTGTGAAAGATGACCGTGGTGCCCTTTTCCTTATAGTCATGAACAAGGATTCTTGGGGTCAGGCGGCATCTGTGTGTGTGTGTGTGTGTGTGTGTTAGCAGTAACATCCTAGCTTGTCTTAGTTCAGCCTAGTTCAGTTTAGCTCACATGTGTCAAACTCGAGGCCCGCGGGCCGAATCCGGCCCGCCACGTCATTATATGAAAGACAGACATATTTATTCATGTTGCTCTTTATGATTCTCAGTCTTCTCAGAGTAGAACGTTTTTAAGCTCTGCATAACATTCTTAACACATAGCGCCTCAACCACGGTGCGCTCCCGGTCTGTGCATCTCCCCAGCGCAGCGCCACTTGACACCTGAGAGCTGCTGTTTAGAAATGGTGAGAGCGAAAGTGTGAGGCTGAGAAAAAGAGAGAGAGAGAGAGACAGAGACAGAGACAGAGGTAGCGTGAGAGAGGTAGAGCGAGAGTGAGAGAGGTAGAGAGAGAGGTAGAGAGAGAGAGAGAGTGAGAGCTAGCGAGGGCGATAGAGAGACCCAGTCGGCCAAAGACGACGCGGACCAGTGACTAACGCCGGGAGACGAGGCGGAAATAAAAATCCCCAAATAAAAATCTGCCGGCTCATTCCAAACTTCAAAGAAGGCAACGGCCCCGCCTCCTGCTTCCAAGGTGCCTTCGAGGTATCCTCAAGCTCTTCCTTTTAAAGTTGGGGCCCGACTCCGCCCAGCTCTGCGAAGCAACGTGCTAAATTCAGCCAACATCCGGGACAGTGGTAACCGTTTTACTTCAGAGGCGCAGACCCGAGGCTACAGACCTGTATTCTGAGCTTAATTCAGTTTCTTATTTAGCAAGCAAGCTTTTCCCAACCAACTTGTGATGAATGTCTCGGCAGCATCGCCGGTGATGGACACGCCTGGCTAGAGTAAATTGTGCAGATTGCCCCCCCCCGCCGTGCCCTTGTAAATCTCTTGTTGTCACTCACGCTCGCCGACCCCAATCTGCTGTTATTGCCCGCTGTAGACGTGTGTGTATAAAGAAATAAAGAATCACGTCTTCGCTGTGGGGGACTGACACTGAGCTGGTTGATTGGCTGCCACGCGGGTCCTTGAACCGCTCACCTCGCCGTCGGCCAGACGGTGCGGCGCCCGTCGTTGTTGCGGCGAGGGCCGAACGCACAAGGGCCACGCCGAGGGTGTAACACGTACCGCGCACGCGCGCCTTCGTGTTGCCGGCAACACGGCCGCCGCCTCAGGCCATTTGGTCTAGTCTGGGGGGCCTTGTAGAGAGACGAGCAAACAACACGCGCGCGCACACACACACACGCGCACACTTCCCAGCATGCACCACTCAACCCCGGTGGACCTATAGCTGCAGCCCATCTCGCCCTTGACGGTGTGATCGTTTCACGGCGGAAGGGAGGGGAGTTAAGGGGGAGGCGGCGGTGGTGGTGGTGGTGGTGG
>OMKI01052412.1:0-12859 GCA_900302315.1 Phycis blennoides
ACGAAAAGAGAGCCCAGATTATTCACAACAGGTATGTCTTCACTCGCACACACACACACACACACACACACACACACACACACACACACACACACACACACACACACACACACACACACACACACACACACACACACACACACACACACACGCACACACACACGGACACGCACACACACACACACACACACACACACACACACACACACACACACACACAAGCCTTTTCATGTTATGTTTTGATCCCACACAGGAGTTTTCAGAAGATACTAGAAATAGAAAAAAGAGAGACAGAGCAGCGGAAAATGGTGAGATAGAAACACCTACGACATGACACGTCATGTTATTGTTCAGTGATGTTATGGTACTCAACATTATCTTATATCATGTTATGCTGTTTGTCTATGTGTGTTATGTTATGGCAGGTTCCTGCTTACAAGAAAATCAACGCCAGAGATGAGATTCAGAAAACGGACAAAGATCAGTTCTGGGCTCAAACTCAGGTCAAATGGATTTAAACAATACAATATCTACACCCTAAAGAAAAACAAGAACCATGAGGAACTACACCTGACTACTTCTACTCCACCATTGGTTCTCTCATGCGTTGTGTTTCATAACGTGCTGTTCAGCAGAAGGAGGAGGAGGAACGCAGGAAGGAGTCCAGCAGGAGGGTGGAGGAGGAGAAGCTGAGGGTGGAGCGAGAGAGGACAGAACTAGAAGACAGACAAGCCCAGGAAAGACAAAAGAGAGACAACGAAAAGAGAGCCCAGATTATTCACAACAGGTATGTCTTCACTCACACACACACACACACACACACACACACACACACACACACACACACACACACACACACACACACACACACACACACACACACACACACACACACACACACACACACACACACACACACACACACACACACACACACACACACACACACACACACACACACACATACATGCACACACACACATATTCTTTAACCTTTCCGTATTTTCTCCACAGTTTTCAGAAGAAACAAGGAAAGGACAAAGTAAATTCAATTCAGCAGGTGTCTCAGACCAAGGTACCATCCGGTTCAGTCCATGTCAGGTTTTTTCCGCTTTATCATATGATGCATCTAAGAACTCTGCATCCGTTTCAGGAAGAGAAACCGAGGCAAAACCAAACCGATGGCAGCAAGCTCGCGGAATCAGTACAGAAAGCCAACGTACGTTTGCATGATACTGCTACGCCTCATGTCATTCACCTGCTAATCTCACACGTCAGATTCTAGATTCAGAAGCGAAAGGCTGACGGCAGACGAGCTCAAATCTGGGTGAAGGGGGAGTTTCACATTGTTTCTCTCATAGCCGTTCAGACCGATGACATAGCAGGGCTGCTGGATCCAAGATGATTCACTTGCTAACGTTGAGCTGGCATTGCCTCCTACCTCAAACTAAGTTCTGGTTCTTACTGCACACAGGAAGCAAAAGTGTTGATTTCCCAGAGGTCCTTCAATCCGAGAGATGTGTTCAAGCAGCAAGACCAGCAGAGTTCTGGTCTCATCAATAGAGCATCCCTCACTCCCCAACCAGGTAGGAACCATGGCTACACAGGTCCCCTACTTTCCCTCTAGGTTAGCTGTTCATTAGCCAGCATAAGCCATTTCAAAATCCACCTGATCACACGTGGGAGTGTCCACCCAGATGCATGACTGATGGATCGGCCCACCCAGTGGACCGCACCAAGCGGTACCCTGATCTACCCATCATATTCCCAGGTGGACACTCCCTCTTGTGATGTCACTATACGGAAGATTTTGGCCCATCGGCATCACGCCTGTTGAAAAGACAGGGGCCCTTTGAACAACATCTATAAACACGGCAGTCATTTAAGGTGATCCTGTGTTATCCAGGGAAACTGCGAAGCCCATTCCTCTCCCAGAACTCATGGGAAGGAGGAGCAACATCCGCAGAACCCAAGCGCCTCGCTTCGCCCTCTCCTGCTCCGGTGGTCTGCGGGGGCCCCCGCGCATCCCCCACCTCGCCCTCTCCTGCTCCGGTGGGCCGCGGGGCCCCCCGCGCGTCCCCCACCTCGACCTCCTCGGAGGGCCGCGCGGAGAGCGCTGCCGCGCCTGTCACATGGGACCCCCCCGCGGAGTCTCCCTCCGCCGGACTCTACGAGAACCAGGAGACACTCGTTCAGCCCACAGGTCAGACGCCCCCCAGTACTGCGAGTGAGGAGGATCCTTGTTGTGGCCCACTGTCTCTCTCTCCCCCACCCCTCGGTCTTTGTGATGCTGATCTGTCTCTCGTCCTTCAGAGTCAACCTTTGGTTGATTCTCATGCGGGCATCGCCAACATCTGATGATCTGAAGACGGCCTCTTATCGAGAAACCAGTCCAACACTTTGAATCATTTTGTGTGGTTTTTGTTCTTTTGTTTTGTTCTTGTCCATTGAGGCTTTGTTGACATTATCGTTGCGTAAAAGCATAGCATAGCACAGGATGATGTTTTTATTGGGCGGGTGTTTTGACTCCCAGCTAGAAGGCTCTGGGTTCGTTAATCAACTACTTCGGCCCACCCGCACGTAGCCTAACCAGCGTAACCAGGTGGAGAATACATCTTTACTGTCGCTTAGAAACGAGACAAAGAATTGTGGATGCGAGGCTGACATCTTGTGTCTCTCCCTTCCCCCTCTCTCTGTCTCTGTTACTTTGCTCTTCCTCTCTGTATCTCTCCCTCTCTTTTTCCTCGCTCGCCTCCTTCTCTCTCTCCTCCTCCTCTCCTGTCTGTCCACTGTCTCTCCCCACTCTCTCTCCCCTCTCTACCCCCCCCCCCCCCCCCCCAACATGCTTTCACACCCAAAGAGAAACCCACCAGCCTATGGACAACGCTGGTCCACCCGTCACACGTCATCTGGGTCCGCCCGGACGATGTGCGACGGATGGGCTCCCACTTGTGATGTCACTAAAGGGTAGACAATTGAAATGGCTTGTCGTGGCTGTTCCAACACTTGGTGGTGAAAGAGGAGTCCTGTAGCCTTGAGGAGAAGGCGTTCAGGGTTCAGAATACATTTCTGAGGTTACGTCTCGTGAATGAGCAGTCTCATGTACTTTTCCTCGTCTCCGTCCCAGGCTGAAGACCATCAGCTGAAGGCCAGAGCTCTTTATGACTACCAGGCGGGTAAGACATGGCCATAGCAAGAGGCTACACGAATATAAACGTGCTCCACTGATCCACATCCGGAAGCATCGAAGAATCACGAACGGTTTGGCTTTCAACGGTGAAAAAAAAAAAAACCTCAATGTTTTTTTTTTTCCAGCGGATCACACGGAGATCACCTTTGACCCCGATGACCTCATCACCGGGATTGAGAAGATAGGCGACGGCTGGTGGAGAGGATACGCCCCTGACGGTCGTCACGGGCTGTTCCCCGCTAACTACGTGGAGCTTCTCTAGCGAGCGCTCGGCCAACGTGACCCTGATGTCTCTCGACCTTTAGAGGCAACCTTTAATTTATTCTCATGCTGCGGTTGCCCACATCTGATGATCTTAAGATGGCCTCTTATCGAGAAACAAATCCAATACTTTAAATCATTTTGTGGTTTCTGTTTGCTTTGTTCCATCCAGGCTTTGTTGACATTATTGTTGCATATTTGTTTTGGAGTGGGTGTTTTTACTCCCAGCCGGAAGCTTCTGGGTTGGTTACCCAATTACCTCGGCCTCCCTGCATGTCGTCAAACCAAAAATGTCTCAGAATGTCCCTAAATAGTGAAATACGATGGATTGATGGTATCTGTAAGTTGTGAAATGAGGTGAGTATAGGATTACAGCTATGTATTGGCTACCTGAGTCGTTAAGGGTATTGGGCCATATTCCAAAAACAACATTGAAGGTATGTGCCCTCAATTTAAGCCTGCTACTCTACTTCTACTCTGCCTCTACTGTGTTGTGCAACAGTCCTCACTGAAAAAAGGCTTCATTGTCCCTGAATCATTTTAATTGCTTATTTATTAGCATTTGTGATCATTTAAAATAAGACATTATATTGACCAATGAGCATTTGAAGACAGTGTGTAATAATTGTATGAATACATTAACAATCATTTTGAAATTGAATGATTGATCAATATTTGTATACAACTTATTACTTTTCGTTTAGAATCCAAATTATATTTCTCAACTGTGGCTTTCCTGACTTCTTGAACAGTTCAATCAGTGTTCCGTGTGCCGTCACAAGCGTCAGACGTGAATGCGCGCGCACGCCACATACATCTACGTCACACAAAGCGACGGCGGCTTAAAGTTGTCAAACAGAACGGGAAACATGGCTGCAAGGTTATCGCTCCGTTCTGGATTGCGATTTAAAGCTGTCGAAAAAAGATGGAGCGGTGGCTGGGAGGTTACTGCTCTGTTCTGCCTATCTTCCTTCGGACCGTTCGGGCTTAACGGAGCCCACTATTAGCTGGTGGTCCGTGAGCTACCCCACTATCTTAAAGCACCCCACCCATCTCCTCATACTTCTTAGATACAGCTGTAGATACTCCTGTGTGGGCCTTGATTATTCTAGAAGCATTTGACAATGAGGTCATGGATCTTAAACTTCTGTAAACGTTTTTGGGACCTGCTTCACATCGGGACACAACTGTCAACAGTTCCCTTGAATTACAGGTTACATAGTCATGTTACTATGTTACCATTACTTTTACTATTACTTAACAAGTGAAGGGTTGCATTTTGTTTGTTTCTATCCAGGCATTATTGTATTCTGATAACTTATGAAGACGGTTTGCAGTTATGACCTTCTTATCCTATTTCATAACCCTTTATAGATTCCTTGTAAAGTTCACCGTTTCAATAAAAAAAAGCTTACCTTAAATCGTAAGGGGTAAGCATAGAACCAATACAAAGGATGAAGCATAAGAGTTGTGATTCTGAGTGTGCAGTCATCGGTTTGAGGAGGAACTGGTCGCTCATGCCGTCTCAGTCACTACTGGAACACGGGGCCACTTTTCCTCCACTTTGAGTTTATTAGTAAACCAGAACTAAAGCTTCTGTATAAATCCCAAACTAAATTTAACCAAGCCACGGTGGAAATTTCACAAAAATCAGCCGTTTAATATCTTACCCCTCCACATCTGTCAAGACTAGATGTCAAAAGATGCATTTGAATTAGATTCCATTTACATTTACATTTAGCAAACGCTTTTATCCAAAGCGACTTACAAAGAGTACATTTGTCAGAAGGTGAAACATTTAATTGCTGCTAATACAGTAAGAAAGTCACCAGAACAAGTTTCAAGCATTTTAATTGCTAGATTAACCATTGCTAGTATACAACATCTGACTAAGTGCCAAGTTACATAGAACACAAGTTTAAAGAACTACTCAGAAGTGGCCTATACCTTCCAGAAGAGGCATTCAAGGCCAACCATGTCACAAGATTCCATTTCCATACTTACCATTTACCATTTTGACGTCTGGCTGAAAGGGCCGTGGCCAAATGAATGAAATGTCACACACACCTTGCTGAAATGTAGGCCACGTTTAGGTCCAGTTCTTTGTGGTGGACCAATAAAAAAAATACACAAGAGCCCAACATACATTCATTTATATTAAAAGATGAGTCTCTACTGTAGACAGGCCTCCTGAATAAATGTGATTGTAGATTTGAATACAACACCATTTGATCAGAAGAAACAAAGACTTAAAAAACAGACTCATGTAGGAGTTCAAGACTTTATTGTTTTATTAAGCGCAAATGGACCAGAATGAGATTTTACAGTACATGACAATGTAAACTGCAACACAATGGAAGTCTGCAGAAAGTAGAATTGTGTCCCGAGGTTTTGACAAACACAAAAAGGTTATGCAAAGCAAAAAACTATAACAAAAATCAAAAACAACAGATGAGGTTGAAAAGTTGATCAAAAGTTCTGTGTTGGAACAAAACCCCCCCCGACTTAAACAAGATCAAACACAAGATCACACCGCCCTTGGGTTCAGTCCGACATCATCTGGAATAATTAAGAAGTGAACACGTACGCTTACATGGGTAATAAGAGGAGTATGCGGGGCCGGGGGGCGGTTAGTGGGGCAGCTCGTGGTGCACCAGCTGGTAGTGAGCGCCACAGGAGGGGCAGCGCTGGGCGTCGCCCTCGCGCAGCCAGAACCACACGATGGCCGTGTTGTCCTCCTCACCTGCAGGGAGACCAGCACACGGGGTCAGGACCGCGCCAACAGGAACACTTCAGTCGGGTTCCCTTTGATTTGAGTAGCGCTTCAAATCACAAGCGCAAGTCTCGACATAACTTAAGACCACTGGTATGGCAAGGGAATATGCTCCCAATCCCGAGGACAGAAACCGCCAAGAACCAGACATAAACACCAGTCATAAATGAACCACAGACGGAGGCACTGGCGTGTTTAAAGTGTTTTGGAGATCTGGGTTTCTAGCCAACGTCAATGAACGCACAACGCCCTGGTGCATCGCGGGACATGTTGACAATGTGTGCAAGTTTGGGGAAAAACTCCACCATTACCAACCCCAACCTCCATTTTCCAAAAGGTTCGACTGCGCATGGACCCCCCAGGTAGGACTGTATCCGGGGAAACAAACAACGAACCCTACGTCTGTACTCAAGCCAGTGTCAACCAACGCAAGGAGACAACCCAGCTTGCTGGGAAGCACCCGGGAATCTGTCATCTCGCTGTGACAAAGAGGACCAAGTCCTGTGCTACGGTTGACATTAACTTCCTTCTTGTTTTGTTACCCGGTAGCCATGATGTTTATTCCTTGTCTATTACTTTCTCCACTTCCTGTGAAGCGTTTATAAAAACACTACACGACGCCGCCTGACAATAGGAGATAAAAAGGTGGACGTACAGAGGCATCCAACGATTCTCTTGTTTGTAATGGAGGGCACCACGTGGGGGTCAGCCTTGGTGCCAGAGCACCCCTTGGGTGGCATCATGCTGTAGGGATCCTGCAACAGAAGACACAAGACACTCAGATTAGAGTTTACACAAGACAGTCAGATTAGAGTTTACACAAAACACTCAGATTAGAGTTTACACAACACACTCAGATTAGAGTTTACACAAGACAGGGTTTTTACCCGGCGTTATAAACTTGTTTTGGGATTTTCCCTGTAGTATTCATATAGTATTCATTGAGTCTTGAACGCTTTATTAATTAATGAATGAACAACATCATTCATTAACTAGCCATCAAAGTTGTGCCAGACACCAGGTATCCACTGAAAACACCTCAACGCCTCGCCCTCCAAGGGCTGTCAAATTGCAGCGATATGACCTCCCAAGAGCACGTTCACAAATGACCAACAATCAATTTCACATCGTCAAATCAATCAACGTACAAAATAATGACATCTTTCGGGGCACTTAAAGAGTGAAATCATTCACGGAGGCCATCGAGAGGTGAAGACCACCGTTTTTTCTTAGCTTTGACAGATCGGACGCCCGGCCCAACACAGGCAGCGGAGCGCTTTCCACTGATGACGACGGCTGCGTTTGCTAGTGGGATGCAAAGGCTGACAAACGGCCATTAAACGAGACGACAAGCGGCTCCGGTTGGGCTGAGCCTTAGCAACCGTTAGCCAGCCCGGCGCTTCAATGAGGCAGTCAGTCAGCGGATAGCGACGACCCAGAATCCCTAACCCACAGAGGACATCTATGGTTCTATGGGGCTCACCGCTCCCTTCTTGGCAGCGTCCATGATGATCTTCTCCAGACCGGTGGCCTGCTCCTCATTGGTAGGAATACCTGTTAATAGAAGATTAGGAATGTAAAAATGATGCAGTCCCTGATAAAGAATGGCCGATATCCAAAAGGTTTTACTGGCATGGCTAGCTGATGTAGTCCATTCTATTTTAATAGAACTATCGATATGCATGAAAATATGCAATGATCTAGTGCCAAGTAATTTATCACAATATGAGATGTGCAATACACATTTCTTTAAGGTGTGTCCATATCAATAGTATACGAATACCTGTACATCTATTCTGGGCTGTTAGGGGTGACATTAGAATGGCCTTAGAGCAGAGTTTAAACATGAGCATTGAATGTGACCGCTCATGATAAACGTGTCTTAATCGGTATAGTTCAGCATTTCATATCAGTGTTCATCATCGTGACCCCAACGCCACCACGACCGTCACAATAACTCAAAACCTTCATGTTCGGCGGAGAATTAGCAGTCAGCTATGTACCCTTCAACAGCGAGCAAGGTACATGCGATTGTACATCCGAACTGACAGCTGAACCATTTTATCACGGATTTAATGAGTCCTAAGTTACAATGTAACAGTGGTTGACGTCCTGGTGTTTGACACAGGCCCAACATAACCAGCCATGGTTCACCTCAATAAGGAAATCCTGCAGACGATGGCCGGCATGTCCTTGCGTCGCCTAAAAACTCATCTGTTAGGCTTAAACATTGGACGATTAAACGATTGGAACCCCAAAAAAACCTCCACGGGACATACGCCGTCCACCCCTTACCTCCAGCAGCCATGCCCCGGGTGAGTCCGAGGGCCGGGGACGCCCGGGACACCGTGGCGGCGCGGAGCGCGGAGCGGAGCAGTAACCTTGCAGCCATTTCTTCTTCTTGTTGTACGATAGGACCGACGCACTCTGATGACGTAGCTTCCACTCTATATAACCCCTGGTCGCTGAGCATGAACAGTTAACATGAGAGTAAGAGGGGTTACAGTGAAAAGATGATCTCCCCCCAAAAGTGACACGTTTTCAGCCTACAAAGCCACATTTTGTAAATTGGCTAGAATTATCTGCATTTCCAATAATGATCTTTCCATATGCCTTCATAGATTTTGTAAACTAATATTTAGACTGCAGTTGATTGACAAGACATTATCTATATTGTGGATTCCCTCAAATGACCCTCAAAGATTAATATGACCTGTGTGGTGCCGAGGAAGTGGTACATCCCCAAGTTTCCAGTTGCTTACTTTAATTAAAAGTGAGCAATCCTACTCTGACGTAAATGTTTTTCAGTGCAAGAAAATCAGTCATCACAAACGCGAGGTCACCACAAACGCGACGGTGATATCAATAGTAGTGAGTTGTTCAATAAATGTAATGATTTTATTCACTACTAAAATGTATTGTCAACTAATAAAAATCATTAAATTTATTGTAATGATTGTATTAGTTCTTGAATAGCATCGATGAATAGCATTGATGTACCAGCAGGGGGCGCTCGTTGCCCACATCAAGGGTCTTACAAATAGTGTTCAACATCTTTAACGTTGTAGAGAGCTCGAAGTCATAATGCATAAAACATGTTATTTTCATCTTACCAATAATTGCAGGTTCCTCTACTCATACTGCTTGTTGATAATAACAGTAGGCCTGTGTAGTAGTCTAAAGTCCAGAACCTAACAATGCTACTTGTCATAATGGTACTAATTATGACCAAAACGACCATCTTGTGTTCTAGTAGCTATAGTTCTTCGAGCTGATGTATCATTAATCGTAGCAATCAATTAGGCTAAGTCTTAACTCCTTTTAAACAGTTATTAAAATAGATGTGCATGTTAAGACCAGGCAGACCAGCTTAGTTACCCATAGCAAGTATTGGATGACGTCCATGTTATGAATAATCAATTAAACAGAGAATAGGTTTGCTAATGATTTTCCAAAAATATATAATAGTACTTCATCATTTTCTCAACTGTATCACTAAAATGACTGCTAGGCGATATTAATCAGAAGATGACTAATATTTAGCACGAGACGTGAAATTATTAAAATGATGATCTTATAGTGTTAGAATTGGGCTCATACTGTTAATAATAGATTTGTGCATATAACAGAGCCTATGTATGCGTAATGAGCTCTATGTATTTAGATTGATCTAGCTTATGACTGGCCCAATGTGTATTTTAATGAACATTTTCATCCAAAGCAGCCCACAGTTCTGTGTGCATACAGTCATCTGTTCCTATATCATGGGTGTTCATGGAAGACCCATGTATTACAGTATTTTCTGCATATGCATTATGACCTATGAAAATAGATCATAATACATGCATTCACACAGTCTTCGAATGGGTGGTCCTTGTGGGAAGGCTGTCTTACTGAAGATGTTTTATTGTAATAATTATGAGCTATGAATATAAAAAGACCTGGTAACGACACATACTCACATACTGTAGTTAAATAGGTGTGTGCCTTCTCTATCGACCGACCGCTCCTGATCAAGATGTTTCATCTGCATCCCCACTAGGAGAGTTGTGGATCGATTCTCTCTCTAAAAGACTGGGAATCCACAACCTCACAGCCCCTGTCTTCGACTCAATATGCCTCACAATGCAATCTATCAATCATTACACAAGCGGGGAGCCGGTCCGACCAGGACAGCAAGACGTCTCACACAGACAGTGTGAGACGTCTTGCTGTATAGTGAGAGCAGATGCCACCGGCTGGGGGAAAGCTGGAATCTCATCAAGTGGTGGGAGTGTGGGGTATCAACTCTGTATCCACACACGTTGGGCCATCTTATGATGAATCTAATGTGACGCTTCACATCCCATTATATATCAGATCAATGTTTATATGAACCCGAACGCATGCAGGTACACACACACACACACACACACACACACACACACACACACACACACACACACACACACACACACACGCAATATGTGTGAATAAGAATGACATTGATAATCCGAATAGAATAGGAATGATAATAACAATAACATCCACTGTCATGATAATCAGCAGACAGAAGATTTGCAACAGATGATGACACCATATGGCATGTTCATGTACACCCTATACGCACACACGCACAGACGCACACACACACACACGCATACACACACTCACGCATACGCACACACACACATGCACACGCACACGCACACGCACACGCACACGCACACGCACACACACACACACAGCACAGCTGCAGTCCGTGCTGTGGTTTTTTCCTCCATACAAAAGGTACAAAAGGCTCTTCCTGCTCTGCCCTCTCTGCTAGACCAGGGCCTGGGCTCTTTGCTCTGGTCCCCCTCTGGTCCCCCTCTGGTCCCTCTCTGGTCCCCCTCTGGTCGTCCTCTGGTCCTCCTCTCTGGTCCTCCTCTGGTCCTCCTCTCTGGTCCTCCTCTCTGGTCCCCCTCTGGTCGTCCTCTGGTCCTCCTCTCTGGTCCTCCTCTCTGGTCGTCCTCTCTGGTCCTCCTCTCTGGTCCTCCTCTGGTCCTCCTCTGGTCCCCCTCTGGTCCTCCTCTGGTCCTTCTCTCTGGTCTTCCTCTCTGGTCGTCCTCTGGTCGTCCTCTGGTCGTCCTCTCTGGTCGTCCTCTCTGGTCGTCCTCTCTGGTCGTCCTCTGGTCTCCTCTGGTCCCCCTCTGGTCCTCCTCTGGTCCTCCTCTCTGGTCTTCCTCTCTGGTCCTCCTCTGGTCCTCCTCTCTGGTCTTCCTCTCTGGTCGTCCTCTGGTCGTCCTCTGGTCGTCCTCTCTGGTCGTCCTCTCTGGTCGTCCTCTGGCCCCCCTTTGGTCCTCCTCTGGTCCTTCTCTCTGGTCTTCCTCTCTGGTCGTCCTCTGGTCCCCCTCTGGTCCTCCTCTGGTCCTTCTCTCTGGTCCTCCTCTCTGGTCGTCCTCTCTGGTCGTCCTCTGGCCCCCCTTTGGTCCTCCTCTGGTCCTTCTCTCTGGTCTTCCTCTCTGGTCGTCCTCTGGTCCCCCTCTGGTCCTCCTCTGGTCCTCCTCTCTGGTCTTCCTCTCTGGTCCTCCTCTGGTCCTCCTCTCTGGTCATCCTCTCTGGTCGTCCTCTGGTCCCCCTCTGGTCCTCCTCTGGTCCTTCTCTCTGGTCCTCCTCTCTGGTCCTCCTCTGGTCCCTCTCTGGTCCTCCTCTGGCCCCCCTGTGGTCCCCCTCTGGTCCTCCTCTGGTCCTCCTCTCTGGTCTTCCTCTCTGGTCGTCCTCTGGTCGTCCTCTGGTCGTCCTCTCTGGTCGTCCTCTCTGGTCGTCCTCTGGTCGTCCTCTGGTCCCCCTCTGGTCCTCCTCTGGTCCTCCTCTCTGGTCTTCCTCTCTGGTCCTCCTCTGGTCCTCCTCTCTGGTCCTCCTCTGGTCCTCCTCTCTGGTCCTCCTCTCTGGTCGTCCTCTCTGGTCCTCCTCTGGTCGTCCTCTGGTCCTTCTCTCTGGTCCTCCTCTGGTCCTCCTCTGGTTGTCCTCTCTAGTCCTCCCTGGTCCATCTCTCTGGTCCTCCTCTCTGGTTCCACTCCTCCCTTTTGGTTTGTGACAGGTTGTTGACCTGCTGTTTAAAGTAGAAAGAACACCAAAGCGAGTGAGAAGGAGAGTTAGGCGTTAGAAGAGTTGGGAGGGTTAGCAGGGATGGGAGGGGTTTTCCTCCAGGGCGTAACTGATCCTTGATCGAACCCTTCCAGGTGGTGGCGGGGACCCAGGGGGGCCGGCATCAGGGGACTGGCAGCGGGGAAGGTGGTGTCGATGATGACGTCGGTAAGAGGTGATGTCAGAACACACGCTTTCTTCCACCACCTCACAGAGTAAGATGGATGGCCAAGGTGGAGAGTTTCGTTATGGCTTAGTGGTTGTTTTTGATACGGAAGAGCGTTCTATATATAGTGTGAATACTCATGGAGTTCATTAAAACCCCTCTTACTGACAAAGAAACAAATCACCCATTGTGTCTTAATTCATACATGATGATACAATTCACAAATTAGAATTAAATGGGGGATGGGTTTTTTTGTAATTTAGATTAATATCTAGTATTCAGAAGAACTGTAATATAAGCATATATTAATTTAAGATTGATTAACCTACTGGTGATGAAACAGGCTGTGTGTGTGTGTGTG